>JBBMEG010045354.1:2211-18075 GCA_037832605.1 Cyclanthera cordifolia | reverse complement strand
ATATATATATGTTATTTGATTAAGAGCCAAATGTGTAGGTGGAATTAAAAATTGAAAACCGACGAAATCGAATTGAATTAAATCGACCTGATTGATTAATTAGTTTAGTTTTTTTCGATTCTATATTATATAGAAGAAACGATCGAATATATAAATGTTAAAGAAAAATAAAAAAATAAAAAAATTATAGTTGTTGGAAAAACAAATTAAATTTCAGATAGGAAGGAAAAACATTATAAATATTATATATTTATGTAAGACATGTTAATTTAGGTTAGTAAAATAGAAATTCTTAAAAATCAAATTCAAAAATAGATAAAAAATTGAAAAATAAAGCAAATTCTTATTGCAAAACAAAAAAGCAAATTGAATCAATACTTTTGTCCTTTATTTGACATAATTTGAATTTAATTATTGAAAAATTGATAATATATTATTTCGATTATGGGTTTGGCATAAAATCGATAAAAAAGACAACATCTTAGTGTACTAAAAAAATGGTAAGATAAGAATTAGAACCTGCAATGAATATAAAGAGCAACAGCTTAATAGTATTAGTGTAAGTTTAATGATCATGAAGTATTGAATTGATCTCATCATTTACCTCAATTGAAAAAAAGATATATTAACCATTAAAATGAAACATAAATGTTGTAATTAATTAAAAAGTGTTGGTGTATGCATGTGTCCTTTAATAAAATATTAAATCTCTGTTGTGTTTGAAATTTCAGATAAAATACGAGAAAATGAAAATGAGAGTGGAAAGTGTTTTGGAGAAAGGGAAGGTTGAAGATGAGTTCATCTATGGAGAAGAAGAGCGCATAGCTTTGGATAATTGGAACAAACCCTTTACTCGTCAAAATCATCCTACAATAATCAAGGTATTTTGTTTTGTTTTGTTTTTTTTTTGTTTATAAAAATTTATTTTCATTATTTTTTTTAAAATTAAAAATATATTTGGAGAAGGGCATTGGATTCCTTTAATTCTTTATCATCATAGATTATAGCTAGTAGAACAACCAATAATTGGAGTGGGAGCATGACGACCCTACAATGTATATTTTACCATGCGTTTGTATATATATTCAAGTTGTCATTGCCAATATTTTCAATATCATTTGAATCAATTATAGTTTATTATATTTGTACGTAAAATTAAGGGTTGGGTTGGGTTGAGAAAATTTTTTGGACCAACCCAACACAATCCATTCGTAACATAACCCAACCCAATTCACTGACATATACCATTCTATATGTTTAAGCAACCAACTTATATATTTTCATATTGGATTGATTTAGTCAATGAGTTATTTTTGTTTTAAATTAAAGCAAAAAAATCTACATAATAATATTAATTGATCATTCAATCTCAAACTTATACCATTATATATAATATGAAGATTATGTAAAAGATTTGTAAAGAACAAAAAGTTTGAAGATAATAATAAAATAAAATAAATATATGCATATATAATTATGTTATAGGTAAATAAATATTTTTTAAATTATTAATAAATTCGAGTTAGCTCGGATTAACCCAAATTAATTTTAGGTCAATACAAGAACTAACACAACCCATGATTTTTTATTTATTTGAACCAACTCAATCAAAATAAGTTGTTAACTCAGCTCAACTTGTTAAATTGGGTTTGTTCAGTTTATTCAGGTTGTCTGGTTCTTTGAACACTCCTACATAAAAGTAGATTTCACTTCGAGATGTTTGGATCTTGGGTTGATGAGAGAAAATGAGAAGAGAGGAAGTGGAGAAAGAAGTTAAAATGAAGTGATTTTATATACGAAATATTTATTTTGGAATGATTTTAGATTGTGTTTAGGGAAAAGAATGTTTATTTTAGATGAAATTTAATAGAAAATTTGATTGAATATTCAAGGGGAGTTGGGAAGGAATTAGAAAGAGGTTCTGATAGGCTAAAAACAAATTAAAGTTCAATACTTTCTCTTTCTCTCTCCTCTAAATCCAAACACAAATCTTGAATTTTATGATTTTTTTTTTCATATATAGAATTTTTTTTTCCTCTTGAGAATGTATTCTCTTTATATATATATATATATTTAGGTAATTTTAAATCTCATTCTCCAGCTCTCAATTTCATCCCTTTCAATAAAAATTATAAATTTACTCATTTAATTGAAAGAATTTTTTTTGAAACACTTTGCTCAAGGAAGTTGACGTGTTATTAAATTTGAATATCAAAATGTTTTTTTTTTTTTTTTACGAGGTTTATTAAAATGCACTTTCAATTATGATATAGTAACTTGAACTTTGAGATGAATAATTTGTCTTTTACAAAAACTTGTCAAATTTAATGTATAATTACGATAAAAAATTTTATTAAAAAAAATAAAAAATATACTTCTTAATATTAATGAATATTATCAAATATTTTCTTGTAATTAATACTATATTAATATGCAATTATTATACAATATTAAAACGTATTAAAACAAATGTTTGAACATGGGTATAAGCAACTTAGGCTTGATATATTAATAACTAGAGATTTTTATTTTGGATGATTAAAAATAATTATTACGATCAAAAGCTTGTTTGGCTTGTTCGTTTCCATTTTAAAGGAAATGATATAATTGTTTTTTTTTTTTTATTAGAGTAGTTATTTTTTTAATGAATATATTGTTTTTTGAGGCAGGTTTTGTTGGATAGCAGTAAAAACAAAGACATCAGTGGAGAGTCCATGCCAAATATCATCTATGTTTCAAGGCAAAAAAATCCAACTTCTCATCACCATTTTAAGGCTGGTGCTCTTAATACTTTGGTAAACCATAAACTCATAATTTTTTTTTTTTTTTGAATGTTAAATTACCATTTTATCCATATACTTTGTAATTACTTCAGTTTAGTTTTTTAACTTTCACATTTAACATTTTAGTCTTTGTACTAAAAAAAAATGAATTTCAAACTAACTATAGAGAAATTTAAATTTTTTTGAAACACAATTGGAAGTTATACAACTAAAATAAGCATATTCAAAAGTAATGTAAGGATAATCTTTTCTGTTATCTTATCTATTGCCATTGTGTTTATGTTTTAATAGCTTCGAGTATCAGCTACAATGACCAATGCACCGATTATTCTCACTTTGGATTGTGACACATATTCCAATGATCCACAAACGCCAAATCGGGTCTTATGCTATTTCTTGGACCCAAAACTCTCAAACAATTGCGGTTATGTTCAATTTCCTCAACGATTTCATGGAATTAGCAAAAATGACATATATGCTAGTGAGTATTATCGATTGTTCATATTTAATCCAATTGGTATGGATGGGTTGTTAGGCCCAGGTTATCTTGGCACAGGATGTTTTTTTGTTCGACGAACATTCTTTGGAGGTCCATTGTCACTTGAGTCGCCCGAGCTCCCCGAACTTGAGCCTAATCGTGTCGTGGAAAGTCCTATTCAATCTCAAGAGGTCTTGGATTTGTCTCATATAGTTGCAAGTTGTGATTATGAGGATAATACCAAATGGGGTTCCGAGGTACTTTTTTTTTATTTATTAAAGATTCGAACTAACATTTAGGAGAAATTACGATTAGTATCTTTTTAAGAAATATAGATTTAAACCAAACAGTTGGTAGGGTAGTGATTTCATTGTTTGTTTGGCGTGGACTATTTCCAAAACTAAAAAAATTAATTTCAAAAAAATGATTTAATTTTTTGAATTTAGCTAAGAATTCAAATATTTTACTAGAGAAAAAAAAATCACCATAAGTATATTGAAAGAAAATAAACTTAAATTTTTTATTCAACTAAAATTAAAATGAGTTAAGGAATAATTTTCACATATAATTAACGAATAGGTTGCAGAATGTTTTTATTGAACTAAAAATAATTAACATTTGAATTTGATTTTTGTTTTATATTTTCAGTTGGGATTTAGATATGGATCACTAGTGGAAGACTATTTCACAGCGTATGTTCAGAAATCCGAGGGATGGAAGAGTGTGTTCTGCAATCCAAACAGGGGTGCTTTCTACGGCGACGCGCCAATAAATCTCCTCGAAGCTGTAAACCAAGTGAAAAGATGGGCCATTGGGCTTTTGGAAGTGACATTTTCAAAGTACAGCCCAATAACATTCGGTTTGAAGTCCATGGGCTTTCTCCCTGCCATTTCTTATTGTCACAATGCATTTTGGTCTTTTTTGTCTTTTCCTGTCTCTGTTTATGCCTTTCTCCCCCAATTGGCTCTCATCAATGGCATCCACATCTTCCCCAAGGTACATTACTTTTTCCTTAAATTACAACTCTATCCCTTTTGCCTTTGAAATGTTTTTATTAGATTTTTAAGGCACCTATTGAATAATTAAATAGTCTTACATGTACTTGTCAATTTCTTTTTGTAGGTTACGGATTCATTGTTTTTCATATATGCATTCCTCTTCCTCGGGGCCTACGGCCAAGACTTCCTCGAGTTTTATCTCGAAGGAAGCACATTTCGAAAATGGTGGAATGATCAAAGAATATGGAGCATACGAGCACTCTCAAGCTACCTCTTTGCATCCATAGAATTCTCATTGAAGTCTCTCGGGATTTCGGCTCTAGGTTTCAACATCACAAGCAAAGTAGTTGACGAAGAGCAAAGCAAGAGGTACGAGCAAGAGTTGTTCGAGTTCGGAACCTCATCGCCAATGTTCGTGCCAATGGCAACAGCAGGCGTGGTAAACTTGATTGGTTTTGCGGTCGGACTAATCGAGATTTGGAGGTCGGTTAGCGTGTGGGAGGAAGTGTTTATGCAAATGTTTTTGGCTGGATTTGTAGTAGTGAATTGTTGGCCGTTGTATGAAGCCATGGCATTCAGAAACGACGCAGGAAAATTGCCTCACAAAATCACTTTCTTAGCCGTTGTCCTTGCTTTGCTTCTTCTTTCTTTTGCTGCTCTGTTTTGATGACAAACTATTTTTGTATTAGTATTTTGATTTGCTATTTTGTGATTTGTTCTGTGCTCCAAATTGTTTTAATTGTAATACTCTCATTAGATCATAGGCATGTTTGGTCGACATCAAAACGAAGAATACATTATCTCAACCTGTTTTCGTTTAGTTTATAGGAATTTTTTTTCACTTGCCTGTTTCGTTCCATAAATAAGATTTATCGCCTGGACTCGAGGCACAAATGGACATTTCTATCGGAATTGTTAAATTAACACGGATTAATTTCGACTCTTCTATGACCTATTTTTGGTGGACAGTTTAAGTTAACTCTTTTCGAGACCCAACAATAATCCTTTTCCATTTTCTGTTTGAGTTTGTCCATCATTTTCTCAAAATATTTTTTAATAATGCTTTTCAAACATTTTATATAACTTTAAAATATCATTTCACAAACTCCAAATTTATTAACTTGGCCTAGTTATTGATGATTGGAATTGGTTTCTTGTGGTCAAGTGTCTTTGTGAATTGTTGCATGGGTGTTTCTGCTGCTAAGCCAACCACCGTTGGTCTTAGTTAAGACAATTGGCTTGTACACTAAACAGATTTTTTTTTTTTTTTTTTTTTACATTTTTTTTCCAATAATATAAAAAAACTAAACTCAAAATTTATAAATAAATAATGTTCTGATATTTGGAATCAATTAGAAGTATTAAGAATGTGTTTGGATGAATAATTGGTGAATAAGTTATTTTGATTGATTAGATATTAAAGATTATTTTCAGTGATTTTAAATGTGAAATTGTAGTGATAACTCATTTGAAAGAAATAATTTAAATAATAATTATAAGAACTCATTTATAACAATTTCGCAAAATGCTTGAAGCAAACACTTTTGAAGATGTTTGGATGTGATTTAAAAAGTGATTATTTTAAATAATTATAAATGAAAATTAATTTTAAGATATTAGAAATTTGAATTTTTAATAATAATTCGTTCAAAGTAACCATTAAGAACTTGTGTGGATGATGATTTTTGTAGATGATTACAAACATTAACTCGTTGGATATGAACATAAATAAACGATTAAAAATAGTAATTTGAAACGAATGATTATAAATAATTATTTATTTTGAATAGTTAAAAATAAATAATTAAAAATATTACAATAATTCATTTGTAATAACGCAAAACCACCGACCTATCTTGTAAAAAAAAAAGTTTTCCTTGATAAGCTCCATTCCCGGGTCGGGTTCAACAATCAGTTTGGACAGGGTATGGGTATCGGGTTAAACATGGCCTAATTTCAAGCCCTAGATTAAGTGGAATTCCTTCTTGAAGAACAAGCAAAGACAGCTACAAAAGTGTCCAATTTCCATTTCAACAGAGAGAATCAGTGAAAGAAATTGGAAGAGACGAAGACCGCCATGGATCCGAAGCTAACTGAGATCTCGCAGCACTTCGAGCGCTTCAAAGCTGCTCTTGCCAGGCACGATTATGATTCTTGTAACAATCTCCTCTCTCAGTTGAAGGTATCGATTATGATTCCAGAATCCTAACGTTTCTTCTCTATTTCTCCTCCGTTCACGAAGTAACTAAAGTTTCAGCGTGTTTTCTTCTTTCCTCGAGAAGTGTGGTTTTTTGATGATGCTGTTCAAGTTTCGAAATTTCTTAGGGTGTGTTTGTGCAATGAGAATGAAAAATGATTAGGAGAGGTATGAGAATTAGGTGAAGAATGAGAAATGGAATGATTACGAAGAAAATGATTAATTGTGTTTGTGGTGAATTGATTTTGAGAAGAATGATTAATTGTGTTTGGAGTGAAGAGAATGATAATAATAAAAAAAAAGTAATAGTTATAATGTGAGTGAAAAATAGTTATGACAAGAATGTAAAATAGTTATGGGAAGAATAGAAAGTAGTCCGAAGGAGGACAAAAAGAAGATGATTTTGGAGAAACGTGATTATGGGAAGAATGTTTCTCGGTGACCCAAACACCGGGAACCATTTTCTTTCCCATTCTCCATTTTATTAATGGTGGCCTAAACATCCCCTTAACATTTGCAGGTCTTTTTGACTGGATTCAGAAGTCTTCCGCCATTGTTTGAAGATACTCCCAATGCTGTTCATGAATTGACGGTGGCTAGTAAGAATGTTTCGCCATACTCAATTTCATAGTTTCATCGCTCTTATTTGCTCGCTTATATTTTTCTGTATTAACAACTTTCTGTCGCTTGGTTCATTGAATACTCAACTGAATACATAGTAAGAGATGGAGATGCATATTTGTGTGCACTCGTCTATTTTTATAAGACATTTGACCTTATCCTACATTATTTAGTTCAGGAAACGCCTACGAACTCCTAGTTAGATAGCCACAATGGATTGAACATATAACTTCTTGGAACCAAAGCCGTCTTCATGACTAGATCAACCTCAACCCATGATGGTTCCATCCAAGAAGTTAGATGATTGATTTCATACTTGAAACAAATGTGGGGATCATTTCAATAAGCTATTTATGAAGCCGTCTTCATGACTAGATCAACCTCAACCCATGATGGTTCCATCCAAGAAGTTAGATGATTGATATCATACTTGAAACAAATGTGGGGATCATTTCAATAAGCTATTTATGTAATTATACTCGGTTCAAAGTATGAGAAAATGATGTCATAACTTGATTCAAGCTGACCTAGACATTCATTGATATCATTAAGAAAAAACGGCATAAGTAACTTAATTAACCCTCTAAAGTGGAGTTGGAAAAAGACATAAATTACATCATTTAGACATGAATAAATAAAGTACTTCTGGATCATTGAATATTCTTATGTATCATTTTCTGTACGGAAGAGTTTGATATCTTTCCTTTCTTGTTTAGTCATTTTCCAAATTTAAAATCTTATACAATTTTTTGTGTTTACTTGGAGTCTTCAGGGGATATATATGAGCATGCTGTGTTACTTAGTGTGAAGGTTGAGGATCAAGATGCATTTGAAAGAGATTTTTTCCAATTGAAACCTTACTATACAGATGCTCGGTGCGTTGTTCTTTCTAAATGAAAATGAAATTTGAATTCCTAAGTCCTGTCTAAAATGAACACGTTGATTTATTTATTATTATGGTATTTTGCTTGTTTATCTCAGATGGGGACAAATATAAAAACTTGTTGTTATTTCTTTTTTGAGTTGGTGCTCTGGTTTGTTTTATTCATGAGATTCTTGGAAAAGTTATGTTAAATGCCTATATTTTAATCGTTTATACTCTTTCACGAAGAATGTAGCCCAGTAGAATGGTATAGTAAAATAAAGAAGACAAAGGTATAGATTTAACTGGAGTTCCATTGAACAATTTGATTATTTTTTAATTTGAAGGAAAAATGTATCAAAACACGTCGATATATTTTTTTGATGACCAAAAAACTGGTGCTGCGTCCCTGTAGACATTCATTTGGCTTAAAATTTGCCCTTAAATTATACTGATGTACACTTTCGTCCGTCCTAGCCTCCTAGGTTCAGACTTGAGAGATAAAACGAGATTGTATAATTAAGTTCATTTTGGTCTTAAATCATACTGATGGACACTTGTGTCCGTCCTAAGGTTCAGATTTGAGAGATAACACTAGATCTTATAATTAAGTTCATTTGTGGATTTCAAACCTAAGCCCTCCAAAGAGCATACCTTTGGGAGACTCGAAAGCTCAGTCAATGAGGCTGACCTGGGACATATTGGTATTATTTGCAATTATAATTCTTTTAGTTGATCACTATTTGCTAGTTTACTTCACTTTATCATCTTTTTTCATGTAAATGCGTCAGTTTAATTCAACTGAACTGCTTTGGTGAGACGGTGGACTGACAATGAATTGCTGCATAGTAACTAATGGTCTTATGGATCCTAACTGGTCAGAAAAATGTCTTCTTTGAGTTATCTTGAGGTTTCAAAACTGTTGTATATGATTTTAGCTTGAGTTTCCTGTTTTTTCATTCATTGAGACTACTTGCTGTTACCTTTGACTTTGAACTCTTGGGTACCATTATTTTTTCACGAAAATTTGTTTTCTTGGATCAGTAACCGGCTTCCACCATCCCCTCAGGAGCATCCAATCTTGGGCCTCAACCTTTTGAGGCTTCTTGTGCAGAATAGAATAGCTGAATTCCATACCGAACTTGAGCTTCTTTCCACCTCTGCTTTGGAGAACCCATGCATTAAACATGCTGTTGAGTTGGAGCAATCTTTCATGGAAGGGGCTTACAACCGTGTGTTGAGTGCTAGGCAGACTGTGCCACATGAAACTTTTGGTTATTTCATGGACCTCCTTGCAAAGACTGTCAGGTAACTCAGCCTAAACAAAATCTCTAACTTATATATCGGTACATGATAAATGCCAACAAGAGAAAATTAGAAATAGCTCTGCGTCTGTGATCAAGAGGTTATTAGATCAAATCCTCTCCCATGTTTTTTTTTTTATTTAAAAAATAATGATAAATGACAAATTCCCCTGCCCATGTATTTTCCAAATTCTCTTTCTCTCTCTCACTTATACTTGGAGTCACTGACATGTAGCTGTTCCATCTCATTCTTTATTTCATTAAGGAGGTGTTCTTGGCAAGGACAAGGAATCATTCTCTCCACAATCACATATCTTCAAAATTACTTTTTTATTATTCTCGTAACAATTTTTATTCTCTTCATAACTATTTTTCACTCGCATCATTTTCATTATTTTATTTTTTCAATAATTATTATCTTCAATCCAAAAACAAATAATCATTCTCTTTTCTATTTCTCTCCCTAATTCTCTTTCCTCCCATAATCTATCTCTGTTCTTTTCTCTTACCAATTTTCATTCTTCTCGTAATCATTCTATTCCTCCCCCAAACATACACTAATAGTTTGTCTATCCTGCCACTTCCAGAGATGAAATAGGCGGTTGCAGCGAGAAGGCTTATGATTATCTCTCTACAAGTGATGCACGCCAAATGCTGTTGTTTTCCTCAGACAAAGAACTTTTGGAATATGTCAAGGAGGTAAGCGTGCTTTTGATCCTTACAATCTTCGTAGTATTTACTAAGAAGTTTCAAGTTTGGAGTACTAGATAAGAGAGTTCACACCAATTATTTCACATCTTATTCTTCAAAAGTTTTCACCATTACACTTGTTGTTGATGATTTGTTGTTTCGATGCAGGAGCATCCGGAGTGGGAGATAAGGAACGGTGTAGTATATTTCCAAAAGGCGAAAGAATCTGCACCGTGCAAGGAAATACCTTCACTTCAACTCATCAACCAAACGCTCAGTTATGCAAGGGAGTTGGAGCGGATTGTATGAACCAATCTAGCATGCCAAGGTTGATGGTTATCTATCCTTTCTCTTATGATCTTTATGGGAATTTTCGATTCGAAATTGTTAATTTTTAGAGACGTTGGGTCAGATTTCCCTCATTTATCTTGGTATTTTCATTATCATAAGATGATAGTTGTTTCATTTATCGTCTAAGTGTTTGTTTACAATTGCGTATCTTAGTAGGATTCAAATGACATGGAAATGTTCGATTAATGCTATGGTGTGAGATTAAGATTACGAAAAGTTTTTGAACAAATAATTTTAAGGTGTTTCATTTTTCATGACTTTTGAGTCCGTTTTTAAGCAATTAATGACGTTGCTAGTTTTTTTTAAAAAATTTTATTTTAATTGAATTATTGACATGGCTAGTTTTTTTTTTTATACTAATGACATTGTTGTAGCTCAATAACATGTAAACTTATAAACCAAGAGATAATTATGATCTTATTTCTTATTATTATTTTTTTTTGAGCATTGACCTTCCTTTCTGTTGAACTTAAACTAAGCATACGCTTCTTTTTTTAGATATAATTGACTTTATGAGTTTAGTGTTTCGTTTGTTTGTTTCTTTATTTATATATATATATATATATAATTTTTTTGCATCTTGAGTTAAGTGTATTCAGATGTTTGGATATGCAGTTTTGGAGAGGTGAAAAATAATTAATTTCCAAATGTCAACGGAGGAGAAAGGTACTTTTGGATTTTTAAAATGTAAATTAAGCCGACCTTAAGGGACAACTTTGTCGGTAAAAGGTTGAAGTCTTTTTAGGTATTGTTTGGATGGTGGATTTATGGGTATTTAGCAAAGGAGATTTACAAATCCTCTTATAACAATTACATTCAAACGAGTTATTATTTAAATCGTAATCATTCAATTCTAATCACTCAAATAAGTCATCATTTTTCTAATCACTCAAATGACTTCTTATTTCTTAACCACTCTTTCACTTATGTGCATTATTAATTAAATGTAGGTTGATATTTGATTACTAATTTTATTTATTTATTACATAAAATAAAAATTTAAGGTATATGATTTTTTATAATCTAATACACATAACTTTATAAAATTTATAAGACATTAATGCGTATTCATGAATCGAAAAATTTATAGATTGAATAGTTCATCTTGTTATTGAATAAACTTAAATCATTATGAATTTTGAAGTTAACATTACATAGAATAAAAATAATAATAATAAAAAAGGTAGAATTTATGATAAATTTAAATTTTATATTAATAAAATTAAATTCAATAATTTTAACGATTTTAATACAAGCTAATGAAAAATGTAAATACATTTCTAAAATTTATAGGAATTTTGTTAATTTTGGTAAGTATACTTAAAATGAGAATTATTATATTATCTCATACTAATTTTACAATTTTTAGTTTATATGATTATTATGATTTTTAAAATTGACAATTTTTATTAATAATAGTTATTTATGTCATGTATAATTTTTTGGACGTTTTAGGTTTAAAATTTATGAATAAATTAATTTGCGGGTCTTGGATATCTTGTCAAGGCTTGTGATGGATATGAGTTTTTTTTGGACATTATTATATATATATATATATATGTATGTATATGTATATGTATTATAAATGAGGCAATTTAAATAACTTAATTAAAGTTTATTTAGCTTGGTTTGGTTTGTATGTGCATTTTTTTAGGTAATTATAAATTGCATTGTGAATCATTAAATTTATAGATTAAATAGAAAAGTATTAGAAACTAGAAATCTATATATAAAACATAAGGATCTGAGGATACTAAAATTAAGCTACGTTTCTATTATTTTGAGAAACAGATTTAAATGATTATTCACCACGTTTCTTAAAAGATTCGCCTTTTGCGTTTAACTGCCATTGCTTTTACTCCTCCTTGATTTTATTTCCATTTTTATTTTGACACATCGAGAAATAGAGAATTTGTTTTAGAAATGTCAAATAGTTATATTTATTTTGTTAATATTAATTTCTTAAATTTCTTGATATGTATGTGTGTGTATATATGTATATATAATTTTACGATATTTTTAAATTTGTATTTAATATTGTTTGACTTTTTAAGTTTTATTATGTATTTATGTATATATTATTTAATTTTCTAGTAGAATTGGAATCATTCAAAAAATTGAATGTAAAGTTTGTTACTAAAATATAAATTTGATCTTACTTTAATATTTTACCACCACAATATCTTTTTTTAAACAGTAATTTTAGATGATTTTTTTTTTTTTGATTAAGAGAACATTAGATACGTTCTTAATTTCTAAATCAATTCGTAAGATATTAATTTAAAAGTTAAATTTGATGAAAAAAAGAAGCTAAAGAATAGTTAAAATAGATAAGATCGGATATGATTAGATAATATGTTTGATGAGATGATGAGTAGTTGAGAAGGAGTTTTGATTTACTAGAAACAAACAGGTTCATGTTGGCTAGATCACTCTCCCCCGCTAGAAAGGTGAGGCAAACATATTATAATATATATATATATAAAAGATAATGTGAACTACTCATTTCCTAGCCAATTGGTTTTGAGAGAATGCCCACGGTATAATATTTGGAAAATGAGGTTCCAGGTAAGGAAAAAGGGAGAGCGGAAAAATGAAAAAAATGGGGTTTCGGGTTTGGGGGAAATGAAAAAAATAAACGGGGATTTGGTGATGGGCTAATTGATGTTGGACGCCCGTCACCAAAGAGAATAGATAACAGGCAACAACCGTCACCAAAGACTTTTGGGGTCGCATGTCAGTCTCGTCACCATTATTTTTAATGACGGGCAAAGTCCGTCACCAAAATGGGCGTCATTTATATCTGAGTTTTTTAAAAAAAATTGGATAGACAGTCGGTCACCTATTTCCCTCTTTTGTGGTAGAAATCCACAATATATTATAGGCTAAATTATTAAACATACCCTTAAATTTTGGGATTTTGTCAACATTGTTAATGAACTTTTTGAAAAGTTTCAAAAATACTTTTAAACTTTACAAAATGTTTAAGAAATACTATTGACCTAAAATTTGGAGGTAAGTCGTTAAAGTTTGGTTTAAAAATGTCCTTGAAGTTCAAAAGGTTTAGAAAATGCCCTTTGTTATAAAAAACTTTATAAAATATTTGTATAGTTAATCTTTTCATAAAAAAACATTAAAATTTTTATTTCAAATATCTGACATATTAAACTGTAATTTTTTTTAATGTTTGTATTTTAACTTATGAATTAAATTTTTGTGTCAATATTATTTTTTTTAATTTAATAGATTGAAAAATTGATTTTTTAACCTATTTTTATTATGATTATTGTTTATCATTTGCTTTTATGTGTTATCCTTTTATCTTTGTTTTTTGATACATAGAAACTAGGGGTTTACTCATAATTATTTTTTGGACTAATATATAATTTAGAGTTAATGAATCGGTCAACTCATCCAACCTTGTGCATTAGAATATTAAATTTAGTTAGGTTAGTTCGGATTGTCGGGTTATTTGTACACTCTTAATTGAAAGTTATTAAATATTAGTTTAAACTAACTAATACTTTCTGACTAGCTGTATTGATAGTTGTAACGTGTTAAAATTTTTCGCGTTTAATATTATATTAGCAATTGTTCACAAGGTTAAATGTTTAAATAAATCACAATGTTACAAATGAACTTTAAATAATTGTTTTAATTTTAGCGCAATACTTTTTTTTTGGAAAAAGTGCTATAAATGAAATTTAAAAAAACTTGTGTTATAATTATAATGCACATTGCAAAATATGCTACTTACATCAATTTCTCATAAAACAATGATGAGTTATTATTCAACTTTTAAAAAAGTGAATAGTTCCCTACTCGAGCCTGCCCGCTTTAAGTTTTCAAACTCATCACAACAATTGTTGAATTATTTAAAAAATCCAGCAACAATTTAGTTATTTTTTCGTATTTGATTAAGCAAGATGGTTAAGGTTATGAATTTTGAATTTCTGAAGCTTAGTTGATCAAATTGACAACTATCTTTCAAATAATATATGGTATTTGTTGTAGGAAAAAATATATAAAATGAGAAAGAAGAATAATCATTTTGGAGTAAGAATTTTCTTTGAATATTTGTTAACGGTCAATAACATGTTTATTCCAATAAAATTTTAACATTTTTTATTTAAAACATAAAGTTGAAGATGTTATTTTAATAGTTTTTAAAGCCAATGGTATTTTTGAAGCTTTTTAAAGTTTTTGGGCATTTTTCAAACAAAATTTTAACGATTTCCATCCAAATTTAAAAGTACGAGTATTTCTAAAATATATTGTAAAATTTTAAAAGTATTTTTCAAATTTCATAAAAAATGTTGACAACAAATTTAAAGTTCAAGAATAGGATAGGTTTGATAATTTAACCTAATTATTTCCTAAATAATAAAATGCCTTATCTAGTAAAGCATAACTGATTTAACATATTTTGATTTATCATGAGTAGAAAAAAAAAAAAAGCTTATGTCAAAATTTCAAAAAAAAAAAAAAAACAAAAAACAAAAATTAATTTCAAATAAGCAATTTAATGACTCAATTAAGTCAAATTGATAGATTTAAAAAATATATATATATATAATTAGTCCAACAATTTTGAAGTTTGATTTTTATTTAATTGGTTCAACCACATTAATTTTAATACCATATTTGTAAAATTGGCTTAGAAAATGGTGAATAAAAGAATAAAAAAAAAGGGTGCAATTTGTTAACTGAGGGTCGCGGCGGAGCGAGCGGCGGTGGTGGGGGCGGCCCCCATGACTCTGGAGGTTCACAAGCTGTGTCATTCCGTACAACTTGCCCTTCATTGTCAACTTCGAATATTTCGAAGTAACTTTTTTTTTTTTTTTTTAATTTACAATTTATTTTTTATCATTAACAAAACCAAATTGCTAAATGGTCCCATTTTAATTCAATCATTCATATAATACTCTCTAATTTCTTAATCTCATTTCATTACCTACTCTTCAAATGTTTTGTTATGTAAGCTTCTTTTAGTCTATTTTTTAAAGTTGAAATCCAAACTTTTGATTTTTATTTTTTTTTTCAAAGTAAATAAAGATCATTTAGAGGATATTCGATTTTATTAAATTTTTTTTTCCTTACCAATTTATTTTGAGATAAAATTTTGACATATTAATTATGTGAAATTTAGTATAATGTATTGAATATATAAAATTAAGAAAATGTACCACGTGTAGCTAGTTTTGAATTTTCTATTATAATTATAGCACATTAAAAAAAAAAAAACATTTATAGTACAATTTGGTTTCATTTAAATAAAAATAAAATCATAATCTACCCATCTTTGGCCACATTTCCTCCTCTTCTATTTTTTTCATCCCTCCTATGTTATTTTTTCAATTGATTTTCATTTTACCAAACTTGTTTAAGTGAAGAGAAAGTGAATAAGTGAATAGTTTTTTGTCATTAGAATACGGCGGTGGTCGGCAACGACAACAACTAATTCTCCATTTTTTCGGTAAAAAAAACCATGAAATTCATCTATTTATTTTCAGATTTACGAAATTAGAGATCTTCGTTCACAAAATCGAGATTGCATATGTGCTCACGAAGAGAAGAGCT
>JBBMEG010045312.1:0-18078 GCA_037832605.1 Cyclanthera cordifolia | reverse complement strand
GCAGCCTTACCCTTCTCGGGTCCAGCAACGAGTAGGTCCATCCGAGTGGATGAACCGTGGAGGTCAGGACTCTCCGAGGAGTCGACCGAGTCCAAGTAACGTTTGGAGGCGTTGCACCCTGTGACGTTGCCCGTTACAACAAGTAGGTCGGATGAGGTTGTCTGAGTAAGTCCACGAGGCGATTCAAACTCTCCGTCATTCCTTGCATTTGTTCCTCCAAAGTTGTAAACTTCGGATCCACATACTCTGATTCTTGCCTGGTTACCGCACCCTCAGGATCCGAGTGGCTCTCGGCATGAAGATTGTCATGTCCATTAGAGGCAATTCTCCTTGGACCGTGCTCAACATCCCACTCTCCTTCAACACCGTGGTGGTGGTCGTTCTCAATGTTCGACATTTTTGTAGAAAAATGTGTAAGAATTAAGCTTGTTAGGTAGAGCACTCTCTCGTGCTCATAGACGGCGCCAATTGTTGATGCCGAAAAATGGTCAACGATATCCACAGTACAATTTGTATTACCGAGGATGAGAAGCCTGCAAAAAAGAACAATTTTAGGACACACCAGTGTGGTGTGAGCCACATGGCCTCCGATACCTAAGTTAGTAAGAGTTTAGGATTCTAGAAGACTTTTAGAACTTAGAACGACTTAAGAATACTTAGTGTAGTTTTGCTTAGGATTCACCTCTCATAAAATGGAGAATGATGTGATTTCTTATAGGTGTCAAGTTCGTAATCGTTGCAGCTCACTTATAGGTGGCTTAATGGTCGGTCGTTGGAAACGTCCGTCATTAAGCCGAGAATGAATATCGACGTAACTCTTGATCGTTACCGTTTGGAGGTGTAACGACTTTGACTCATGAGTTACTTGGACTCAATTAACCTTTGCAGGTCCTCACCTCCACGGTCGACCCTTTAAGGGTGCAACCCTCTCGTTGTACTGCTAGGATGCTACGGGGATGCAACGTCTCCAAGCATTACTTGGCCTTGGTCGACTCGTCCACAGAAGAGTCCTAACTTCCACGACCAACCCACTCGGGCTGGCCTACTCGACCGTTCTCCTTAGAGGTTGGTTTTGGACTCGGTCAACTCTTATGAGTTCTCGCCTCCACGACCAACCCACTCGAGCTGGCCTACTTGTTGTAACTAAGGACCCCACGGGGTGCAGCGTCTTCATGCGTTACTTGGACTCGGTTGACTCTTGGGGAGGGTTCTAACCTCCATGACCAACCCACTCAGGCTGGCCAACTCGTTGTAGCCCTAGGACGTCACGTGGTGCAACATCCCTAAACGTTACTTGACTCGGTTGACTCGTCCACAAGAGAGTCCTAACCTCGACGACCAACCCACTCGGGCTGGCCCACTCGGCGTAACTCCTGACTGTTTATCAACGAATCCAATCGTTACTTTGGACTCGGCCGACTCGCCCATAGGAGAGTCTTGACCTCAACAACTTTCCCCTATGGGGTGTTCGCCTTCTTTTCCCGAACTCGAGAGGGTCGAGGCTGCAAGGGCCGACCCCTAGGGGGTTGAGGCCTTCCTTGGCTGAGCCCTAGAAGGGCTGGACTTACTTGGCCGACCCTCGGGGGGTCGACATGGACTTGGCATGGATTTTTTTTTTACTTTTTTTTAAGTTTAAGGACCAAAATAAAATATTTGAAACTTGAAGGATCAAAATAGAACAAAAATGAACGTCTGATGATCAAAATTAAACTTTTAAAAAATTTAGGGACGAAAAGAGAACAAGCTTAATTGTTGTGGGACTAAAATTTCATTTTAACCCTTTTTTATTTTGTTTCATACTTTAAAATCATGTTTCATAATTTTAAATTAACCCCAGTTTAGTAAATCTTAACCATTTAATTGAAAATTCATAAATTAAAATGGAACACTACTTAAATTATAACCACACATATTTTTATCTTCGATTACATAAGAAAATTAAAAAAAAAAAAAAAAAGTATGATTTATTTTATCAATATTTTAATTTTACTTTTATTTTATATTTCAACAAAAATCATAGATTATAAATAAATAAAAAACAAGTTAATGAGATATTACCAAAGAATACTCTTACTATTAATAAACATTTAAAACTTGAAATAATAAATAAATAAAAGATACAATTTTATATTGAAAAAACAAATTATAAATGTGAAATTATTATAAATAAATAAATACATCTCGAACAACTTTTCTTCAAAAAAAAAAAAAAAAAAAAAAAAAAAAAAAAAAAAAAAACTTCTTTAAAAGAGTGATATATATATATATATATATATATATATATATATATATAAAATCAAATAAGAGGGTCACAAATTCTATATAGAGGGCATTTATGCTCTCACATGAATGAGAGCAAAATCATGATAGGGTGTTGAATTGATTATCATAAAATAATGAAACCAACTTACTACTAATCCTTTCTATAAAGTGATTGATATAATCATTCTACAAATTAATCTACAAACATACACATTGAAATTATTGTTCCAAACAATGTAACTAACGAGTTCAATATTGAAAGGATTGATGAAATAGTGTTTATTTGACGTTAATCAAGTTCAATATTAACATTATGATTTCGATTTCTTATGGTCACCCATATTCTACTAAAAAAACTAACATTCAACGCGCTTAAATTCGGAAAGAGGGTCATAATCCAAACAAACAGTGTTTTAAGTGACACGCCGACAGAAAAATGCCGATAAAGTTCCAAATCAAAGTCTGGTCTTCTCAACATTTTGGTTTATTTTCCTGCATAATTCTCCCCCTAATAATTTCCTTTATCTCTCTCTCTCTCTCTCACTTCCTCTTTGTATTTTAGTTTTGTTGCTCTGCAGGATCGAGTCTCTTCAAGAAACAAGAATAACATATGTATACTTTAAACAATCTTCATCTTCTTTTCTGTGGATTGCTGCTTTTCAGTTGCAGCTTCTTCAGATTTGGATCTCATGCTCAACCTCTGCCTCAACAACAAGGTTTCATTTTTACTGTTTTTTTTTTGTTATACTAGTAATAGTTTTTTTTTTTTTTTTGAAAAATTTTATAGCATTTCTGGGTGCCAGGCAAATAATTTATTGAGAATTTTTCTTGTATAGCAAAATAAACCCAAAAATTTTATGTAGGTAAAATTCTGAAAATATTATCTATATAAAGGAATAATGCTTCTTTTACGTAAAATAATCAAAATATTTTCTCATCAATTAGTTCAATTAATAGCTTCCATCAATTCATTTGATAACTTTTTAATTAGTAGTTTAATTTTATCTCATGGTTTATTCAGTAGTTCAGTTAATAGACTTATTGATATTTTTAATCAACTTACTAACAAAAGTCTTCAATCGATTTGTTGAAAACAGAGATAAATTTGAAATTTTTAAAAAACGAACGGAGATGTGTTATGTATGATTTTTTTTTTTTTAATTGCTATAATTAAAATAGATGAATGAAAAATTGAGTAATTTTTCTAATTTATTTTCTAATTATTTAATTTATAAAATAATTTTATATGGTACATGTAAAATCTGAAGCTAATTTAAAAAAAAAAATTTGGTATCATTTTAAAATCTGAAGCTAATTTTTTTAAAAATGAGTTAGAGTCAAATGATAGGTTTGTTTTTTTTTTTTTTGCAGAAGTGTGGTATATCTCTACTTCTCCAAAAATTAATCATTTTTTTATTTAATAAATAATTATTCAATAACTATTAATTATCCAATAATTATTTATGTAATTAGTATTTTCAAGATATTAATTAATTTTTTTTTACTAAATCATTTTTCAATAATTAACTTATCTAATAAATTAATTATTTATCACTAATATTTAATCAGAAAATATTAAATTAATATATCGAATATATTAATAATTAAATTCAATTAATTAAAATTATGCTTCTATTAATTATATCCAACCTAATTAATTTGTGAATTTAAAATTTTCAAATTCACTTTCTAATAAAACAGTGTGCTAACAAGTATTAGCCAGTATAGGGATTGGTGAACCTATATGTTGAAAGCTATAACGACTCGAAATCTAACCCTTATTTGTTCACACCATGCTTATTTCACTTAAGGTTTGTGCTTAACTCTTTCATACTATAGGATAAGTTATATTCATGAATATAATCAGTTATCTGTCATGCGATCCTTCACGAGCTTGTTCATATAATTCACATATGGGACAAGAGATTCGTTCTACTCCTATGGTTATGTATTTTTCTTTAAGCGCCACTAATTACTTTAATGAACAAGTTATTTATAGTCCCATTATAAACTAATGTCCTCTCGGGCCAATGATAATGAGAGGCGGGTACCCTTTGTTAAAGCCTCAGAATTAGTATTTAAAGTAACAACTCTACATCTTCCTTAATATTAGGGAAATCGTAAATTTTTTTCTTGTGACGTTGTGTTTCCAGCCACTCATTACAACAATCTTCAACGTGGGAGCTTATAAGGCAATCAGTGATAATGCACAATAGGGAGTTAAGTGTCAGTAAATAGGGTCACTAAGATAACCCTTAGAAGGAATTTGCCTACCCAGTCTTAAGTTGAGATGAAGTTGTGTAAAGACCCGACCCAGACTAGGGTCTCATTTAAGCCTATACCCTAGATGGATGAGTAAAAATGACTTGTAAAACTGGAGACATACTGAATTAATGCTTCATTTAATAAGAAACATCCAAAACCGTTCACAAATGTCAGTGAAATCGGGTACCCAGTTCTAAAACATCAATATGAAGTAACGAACAATTACCTCATGTCTCTAATAAATCAGTAAAATTGTGTGGAAATAAGTAACAAAATTTAAAAATAATCTAGGCAAAACAAGCTCATGGTCTCCACAACTCCGGATCAGCCATCTTGGTAAAGCCCATGTGTACCTATGGAAACCCACAGAGAAAAGGGTGAGCCGTTAACTCAGTTAGGACCTCTAACTTAGGATTTGTATAAGCATGAATAAGATAAGTGGAAACGAATGCATGATGAAAGTGATGATTTTATCGAGTAGTAGTGTCGGGGCAACCCTAAATAGGGTTAAGCCAACCCGGGTCTTCATGAGTATTGTTACCGGGGTAAGATAAATAGGGCTAAGTCAACCCAGGTCTTTATGAAAAGTGGTGTCGGGGCAACCCAAAATAAGGCTATGCCAACACGAGACTTCAACAGATAAACGATTGTAGCCTGGGCATCGTAGATTTCAGGATATGCCTACTAGGTCTTACTACGAAACATTGAATGTGGGCTTTCATAGGAATGTATAATCATGAATGCCAATAGGTGCAACGTGTTAACCAACAGAATAACATGTGCTACATATATAACATGTTAGCCTAACCTGAATCCCTAGTACAGTTCACCATAATATACTCTTCATAACATAACATAGTTCTTCAACAAACATGGCATGTACCAATCGTAGAATACAGTTCAGAAAAATCTATTTATTGCACCCAAATTACTCTAGACATGCTCATAATTACCCACAAGAACCCGAGATAAGAATATATTCTATTTTCCTTGGCTGAAATCCACTAATTCAACTCGAAGAATCTTAAATTGAAGCTTCATTAGACTTTTCACTGAAACTGGGCCAAAATAGCATCAATCAGTCAAAACTAGCATCTTGGACTATAAAAAAACGTACTAAGAGCATCGAAATTACCCAAAAGACGCTATCTAGAAATTTTCTGACGAAACGGCAATGCCGCTTGGCCAGAAAACTCACCAGCGTGTGGCAGAGACAGGCGACGCGTTAGTTACACGTGCTGAAAGGCTGAAATAGGTTCGGGAGGCGATGACGTCAAGTTCGGGGGACAAGGTAGGTTTGGGTATGGTGTAGGCTCGGATTGGCTAATAGCTACACGATAATTGGCTCCTTGATGATTAGGTGGTGCTGTCTTCGACACCCGACATGGCTAACACGAAGGCTGCAGCGACCACACCCTCAATGACACGCAGCGGTTCAGCAATTGCTACCAGCTCGCGGGCAGCGACGACATCTCATGAGGCGACACACGACGTTCTTTGATTGGATCTGATCAATGGCTGGCAGTGCACGTGAGGACAACACTGGTAAATGCGCTGACATGCACTAAAACCCACAATAGCTGTCAAAAATCTCTTAAATCGAGAGAAACCAATGATTTGGTCGGCGGCTGTAATGTTTTGACCTAAAGTGATATTTTGTCTATATACCTAAGTCCAAACTGCCCCTAAAAATTTACCTAAAAGCCTATAGGGCTAAAATTAATCATTTTAGCCCTTTTTCTTAATTTCAACTTTACTCTTCTCAGGTTTAAACTCATTAAAGTATTTTAAGCCAATGATATTGAAATAAATTATCGGGAGTCCATATAAGTCCAAAACTGACCTTTAAAAGTAAGGGAAGAAAATCTGGGTTGTTACAAGTTGTGGCTTGGGTATCCTATGTAATAGGATTGCTTGTTAGAGCTTATTATAAAGTATGAATGACGCCTGTGTATCATTGATTTTGGGATTGCCTGTTAGATCTTATAATATAGTATGATTGCATGGTTGATTTACGGATTGCCTACCAGGTCTTAGAGTAGAGTATGAATACATGTCTAGGTATCATATAAGAATGATTGTCTTCTAGGTATTACATTGAATAAATGAAAGTGAGATTTCGTAAGATAACATTATTCAAGACATAACCACATAACTTACTTACAAAGCAAAGCAACATATGTAACATGTATATCATGTTTACCCAACATAGAGTACTAGCACATTTCAGTTAGTTATGCGAATCAACAACATTATCAACAATCATATAAAGCAGGTATCAATCATGGAAATACAGTTAAGAACATCACGGTTTAACACCAAACTATCCTAGACATTCTTATAAATTCCCACGGAATCTTAAGTCTTGGAAATGGTCCCCTTACCTCGGTTGATATTCACTAATTTTGTTTAAAGACGCTCGAACTGTGGCTTCTAGAAGTTTCCACAAAACTTGCCAAAATAGTGTTAAGGAGTCAAAATTAGCACTTAAGACCATCAAAAGTGCAGCAACACGTGCCCAGACGGTGGTAGCACATGGCGGAGGAGTCGTTGGCGCATGAAACGGACCGACGATGCGTGTAGGAGACGTGTAGGGGCCAGGATCTACAGGTTTGGGCGACATGACATGCACTAAGGGGCTGAAACAAGTTCGAGAGGTGCACTCGTCAATCTCGGGCGACAAAACCTTGGCTTCAAATAGCTGAATCTTCACAACGGCAGGGTCCAACAAGACGCCGACACACTGCGTCTCCTGGGTGGCTGGATCTCCTAAAAAATACGCGGCACGGGGCACAAGTTTTCGGGCACAGAGCTGTCGGCAACTCTGTTAGGGAAGGCGCATGCTGATTGGCCCTTAGCTTCACGGATGTGGGCGCGTACTAGATGTCAACACGCAGCACTTCCTGGTTTGCATTCGTCAGCGGTTACACAGGGAACGATGGCTATCGGAGGTTGTAATCAGTGGGCAATGATGGTGTCAACGTGGGTTTTCGCAACTAATGATTGGTCATCAGATCTTGTTGGAAAAGTTGAAAAAGGGGCCATCGGGTTCAGTGATTGCATGGAAAAATGCAGGGAAGGTTGGCGGCGGCTAATGAGTGCAAATAATGACCTAAAAGCTCTATTTTATTTTTTTATATTTGTAAAAGTTTCACTTTATTACAAAAATTCCATTGAACCCTAAAATGATGATTTTACCCATAGTTTTCAAATTTCAACTTTACTTCTCTCAGAATATGACTAATTTAAGTCCCCAAAGCTAAAATTAAATTAAATATACTTCCAAAAGTCCTGATAACTCCAACACGAATCTTTAAGCTGAGGGAGGAATTTCTCAGACTTTTACAGAAGTAGTTGATGCAAGTCTATAATGGAATTATTAACTCAAGCATAAAACTAATAGGCATGTCTTATGAAAAAACTTCTTTTTGCATAGGCGCCCCCACTCACATGACATCACACGAACAACCAGGATCAGGTTGTTTTCAACCATTGCAAAGAGGGTTGTACGAATAATGTCACCAGGACTTATGTGTCTTGCCTTTGTCAATATAATGTAGACATTTTAGGTTATTAACTTAGAACTAGATCCTTTTGTATGTCTCACATACTTGTCTAAGTGTACATCTACACCATTAATCTCTTTAATGCGATATAGTTGAATGATGTTTGTATATTAAATGCGCAATTCATGAAAATAATAATCTTTATTAATAATCAAAATATATCATCAAACGTTTGTTCTTTAAATACAAACTACTAAGACTTTAGGGCACAACCTCTAACCCTAGGTCGAGTTCCCAAGTAGACGTGTTTCATAAACTATCATCTTACCTCTATCATTTTACAAAACCTTCCTTAAGCAGGATTCCCTTCCAACCAATCCTCAAATAATCAAAATGCTCTTTAATTAATCATATTAATTAAGATTTTAGTGATAACAATTAATCCTATTTATTCTAATCAATTTTATGGAATATTACGCTCTACCCGTTTTAAAATATTTTTAAAATAATATATTAATTTTCATATCATATTTAAATGAATATTTTTTTGTTATATTTTGAAAAAAGATTATTAAAAAATTAACATAATTCATACATTCAACATAATTATAAAAAATAAATATCAATTATTTATTGTGAGATCTATATGTTGAACAATCCTAAATATGATATACAATTCCTATATATATCTAATAAATTTAATACATGTGTATGATGCTGAATCTTTTTAACCTATTATGAGATTTTAAGTCTACATGACATGCTATATGCAACAATCAAGATATGCATAAGGCAACATATTTAATACATAGTTAGGGGGTGATTAGATTTTGAGATTATGGAGGAGAGACAAGAGGAAGATGTCAACTTCTTATTTGTTTTTAGTACATTATAACCTCTTCTCTACTCCCCTCGACATCTCCTCAACTCTTCATCCGCATCTCATCAAATATCATACCAAAATTTATGTAAAAATGCATCTAATTTCACACTTTTTTTCCTTTAAATTTAACTTTTATCGTGGTTTATAAGTTAGAAATAAGAAATTTCATGTTTTAAAAAATATGAAATTAATTATAAATATTGAAATTAAAAGGAATATATTAAAAATAGTTATATATTTTTTGTTTTGATACTCAAAACTAATATAAAATTGTAAAAGTAAAAAAAAAAAAATGTTCAATTAGTATATTTTCATAATTAATAGGATATGAGTTTAAATCCTCTCATCCAATTGTTGTTGTATTAAAAAATATAAAATCTCATACATAACAATAGCATAGCAAATGAAGACAAAATATAAATAGTCCGAAGAAAATAATCTAAAACCCAAACTTTTCCCCCCTTATCCCATCATCACATCACTTAACATTATTTGTATTCATTCCAAAGCATGTATGTGCAATAATTACAAGTCACACGATCATCAAGTTGAAGGATAGTTGCTACTTTATCTTCATCACATGCCACAAAATGTACCAAAGTAGTTTGTTCATCCTCTGTAAAGTAAGTAAGAGAAACTATTTTCTTAATGGTTGCTTCTCTTTTCTTACTTATTTTCTCATGCTTCTGGATTTGCCAGTTGATGACCTTGTCCAACTTCTCTTCAGTCATTTGAGTGTGCTTCTTGAGAACATTAAGTAACTGAACATCCTTTCCCACCATCTTTCTTGTACTACCACTAGCCGTGGATTGACTTCCGCCTTGACTTGCAGTGCCCATTTCAACATTATTTGCAGATTCTGGGTCTCCACATTCATACTTGGTCCCTCAGTGGGTGTATGATACGATTGTGTCTCAGGGATATAGTAATTAGACAAATTAAGGTTTAAGAAATCCTCAAGCACAGCCTGTCGACTAGCCTCCCTTAATGCAGCTGTTTTGGCTGCTGCAACAGTGAGATTAGTGTGAGCTTTGCCTGTACCTCGATCCTCTCTGAATATGTGGGCCAGTGCGTCCAGATGTGGGAATGGTTTGTTCCAAAGACCGTTCGCGTTAGGATGTGTCTGTAAGAGAAAAGGACATTATTAGGGAAGAGTGATATACAAGGTTAGATATCATGTTCAATATGGTAAACGTCAAGAAGTAAAATACCTTTACCCATCATCGAAGGTGTCCTTCTCGATTTCGACACTCTTCCTTTCATCTTTTCATCCAAATCCACTTCCTACAGGGCCAAATATCTCCTTGATGCCCTGATATTGTTTCTTGAATGTTTGAACTTTACACTCAAAACTAATTTTATTTATTCTTGTGTTGGGTAATTTCTCTTGCATGTGCATAAGCAATGCGTTGATGTACCCTAGTTTGAATGTGCCACCAGGCGTTGTGAGGTGTTTTTCCTCTAAGCCCATCATGCCTTCTATTAAATAAGCATCCTCGACTGGTGTCCACTGGTGTCTATTAAATGCTTTATTCGCGCCAGGCATTGCACTGTAATGGGTAAACAATATTAACAAAGTTGTAAAGCCTGCATAGTAGATCTTATCATACAAGAATTGTAAATAAAAATTATGTATATAGATGTATAGTTAATGATATTTTGTAGTACTACGCATTCATTTGAAGTTCGACAAAATGTTATATAAGGTATTTAAGCGGAAAATCACCAATCAGAAAACATTTGCTCCACGAGCATTTCCCGAAACTGACTCCACTCATCGGTCACCTCTTTTAAATTTATATCATTAGGCTCGATACATTCTCTTTGTGAAGCAGTGGAAACTGTATCTTGATCATCGAATTCATCAAGAGAGATGAGAGAAGGTTCGCTTGATGAATTCGATGATCAAGATACAGTTTCCACTGCTTCACAAGGAAAATGTATTGAGCCTGATAATATATATTTAATAGAGGTAACTGATGAGTGAAGTCAGTTTCGGGAAATGCTCGCGGATCAAATGTTTTCTGCTTAGTGATTTCCCGCTTAAATATTTTATATAACATTTTGTCGAACTTCAAATGAATGCGTAGGACTACAAAATATCATTAACTGTACATCTATATACATACAATTTGCTTACAATTCTTGTATGATAAGGTCTACTATGCAAGCTTCACAACTTGTTAATATTGTTTACCCATTACAGTGCAATGTTTGGCGCGAATAGAGCATTTAATAGACACCAGTTGAGGATGCTTATTTAATAGAAGACATGATGAGCTTAGAGGCAAAACACCTAACAGCACCTGGTGGCACATTCAAATCAAGGTACATCAACGCATTGCTTACGTACATGTAAGAGAAATTACCCAACACAAGAATAAATAATATTAGTATTGAGTGTAAAGTTTGAACATTCAAGACACAATTTCAAGGCATCAAGAAGATGTTTGGCCCTGTAGGAAGTGGATTTGGATGGAACGATGAAAGGAAGAGTGTCGAAATCGAGAAGGACACCTTCGATGAATGAGTGAAGATATTTTACTTCTTGACGTTTATCATATTGAACATGATATCTAACCTTGTATATCACTCTTCCCTAATAATGTCATTTTCTCTTATAGACACATCCTAATGCGAAGGGTCTTTGGAACAAACCATTCCCACATCTGGACGCACTGACCCACATATTTAGAGAGGATCGAGGTATAGGAAAAGTTCACACTAATCCCACTATTGCAGCAGCCCAAGCAACTGCATCAAGAGATGCTAGTCGACAGGATGTGCCTGAGGATTTCCTAGTCCTTAATTTGCTTGATTACTATGTCCCTGAGACACAATCGTATCATACATCCACTGAGAGACCAAGTATGAATGTGGAGACCCCAGAATCTGCAAATTATGTTGAAATGGGCACTGTAAGTCAAGGCGGAAGTCAATCCACGACTAGTGGTAGTAAAAGGAAGATGGTGGGAAAGGATGTTCAATTATTTAATGTTCTCAAGTAGCACACTCAAATGATTGAAAAGAAGTTGGACAAGGTCATCAACTGACAAATCCAGAAGCATGAGATAATAAGTAAGAAAAGAGAAGCATCCAAGAAAATAGATTCTCTTACCTACTTTACTGATGGAAATAAAGTAGGAACTTTCCTTCAGCTTGATGATCGTATGACTCGTAATTATTGCACCTACATGCTTCGGAATGGATATATATAATGTTAAGTGATGTGATGATGGGATAGGGAGGGAAAAGTTTGGGTTTTAGATTGTTTTCTTCGGACTATTTATATTTTGTCTTCATTTGCTATGCTATTGTTATGTATGAGATTTTTATAACACTTTCACTTTCGACCTATCAAATATTGTCACTCAATTTTTATTTACATTATCCCACTTAATATGGAAAATGTAAACACATTCCATGAGAGAAAATTTGAATTTCAAAATCATCTATTTTTATAGGCTTCAAAGAATATTAATTAAGTACTTCATAATTTTAATACAATAAGGTTATAAACAACATTCATTCCTATTTAGTAATTATAATATTTAATTTTTTTAACATGGTAATTAATTTCATTATTATAATATTAAAAGAATTTTGTTTAATTTAAATTTTGATTTTTTTAAACACTTCACATCCCAACCCTGCACCCAAACACAGACTTCCTAACACTTTCCACCCCAACCATGCACCCAAACACAGGCTTCCTAACAGTTCCTACCTGCATCCTAAAAACATACTTCTTAACACTTCCCATCCCAGCCCATCCCAACCCGCCTTATCCAAACGTGACATTACTAGAGAAAATTTGAATTATGATGCTAAAAGTTTAAAGTTATTGTTAAGTTCAATAATTATCAAAATTAAGAAAGTTAAATTATAATGATCAAAATTAAAAGAGTATATGATGAGCTCCAAGGTTGCTTGGTTTTACAAAGCTAGAGGTCCTTCTAGGATCTTTGTAAAATCTCACAAATATGGAAAACTCAACACTCGATCGCAACCAAGAGTTAAGTTAGAATGGTGAATATACTCTTAGATCTCACTTAGAACCTATGATGGTCACTCTTAGATCCTAAGACAATTCACTCCATAATTAGTTTGATCAAGACTAATCCAATGAATTGATTTTACATTCAAATCTAAAGCAAGATTTGATAAAAAGACAACACCAAATGTGGTCAAGAAAGCTCAAAATTTGATATCAATATTCTATGTAAAATGATGTATTACAAGCCATTTTTAAGGCCAAAATTTCGTGCATGACTTGGAATACAAAATGTCTCAAAAAGCTCTTAAATGCACTTTGTGGAAAGTAAGACATAGGAAGCCAAAAGTCAATAGTAGGCTTAAATGCTAGACAAAAAGGTAGATATACTTTAAATACACCTAACCAACTTATCTAAAAAATGTTTAGCAATTATGTCCATACTTGACAAAATTTAAACTTAAAAAGTACCGAAATAAGAAATCTAGAAAAACTAGTATTTAAAATTTTGCATTGTAAGTTATAAAACTCTAAAATCTTCTTTTTCTTGTTTCATGTAGTTTCTCTTTCTTGAACATACTAGTTGGTGGTTAGATTCATATCAGTATATATATAAAATAAATAATTTTGAATGACTAGCCATTTTGAATATTAAATCAAATAAAAATACTAGATTTATAAATGAATACAAATGTACAAACTACTGTATAAAATATTAAATATAAAATAAACATCTGTTCAATAAATATTTTCATTTCATCTTTGCCCAATTTGACTTGCACTAGCGGCCCTGCCCAGATGGTTTGTTTGACCCACGCCCGTATTCTTCAACCGTCCATGCCCACGTAATGTATGCCCACCTGCCCGTATTATTACTATTATTATTATTATTATTATTTCATTTGCAAATTTTACCACTAAAGCATTAGAACTAAACACTTCAAACATGCTTAACATATGCACTAACCAACTAAGCTACTGTATTATTTACAACAGCTTATTGAAAAGTATATATATGGATCATTCATGTATTACAAAAAAAATAATAAATAAACAATAAAAGTAATTATAAAATTTATCCCTATAATTAAATAGACTTTGTAAAACTCTAGTTCATTATCTCAAAAAAAAAAAAAAAAAAAAAAAAAAAAACTCTAGTTCATGTACTTAAAAAATATACCTCCATAAGTTTTTGTTATTTTTTTAAAAAACATATTACCCTGAATTATCTCCTTTTTCAATGATTTTTAGAAATATATTAATATTTTGTTTTTATTTTATCAATAATATTAATATTATTAAAAGAAATTCCATAAAATTACAAACTCTAATATATACACACACTATTTCAAAGTTTCAATCTTTGTTTCAAGGGGCTTTAGTTTTATCTTTCTTGAATGTTTATGACTAGTTATGAAAAAAATGAAATGATATTTTTGAAGTTATAATCAGTTAATTGATAACTTAGGTTCATGTCAACAATTTATTCATTTTTGTATTAATTATTTGAGTCGAATTCTTATATTAAAAAATAAAATTGAGATAGAGTTTATTTTAATTAACTTTAAATTTATAATCGAGATCAATTTACTTTTATTTTTTATGTTAGATAAAATTATGCCTCCAACTTATATTATATCTTCATTCAAACTCTAATTTCAAATACATATACAAATTTCATGAACCATCGATAACGTATGCATCCTACAAAATCAGAAGTATTTATTTGTAAAATTGTGAATTAATTAAAAATAAAAAATTATTTTGAGTAGTTATAAAAATAAAATTATAATAAAAGCTCATTTCAATAAATTTTTATATTATAAATATTTATTATCAATAAATGGTGATGCATTAATTTTATTAGTTCTTGTTAATTCACTTCACCATCAACTTCATTTCATACTAGAAATCAGTATTTTGACTTTGAATTTATAAATAACCAGTCATCCTTTTTCATTCTAATCAGCCGTTGGCTGTGAGTTCTGAGATGTAATTGTTGATGCGACAGTGGAAGCCCTCCAAGCAATATCTGCGGCGCTGAAGAACACAAACTGGAAGGTCCACCAAAATTCTTGCATCAATGGCGACGGATTTTTCAATAAACTTTTCGATTCTGAGAATAAAACCATCAGATGGGTGGACTGCACTTGCTTTGTTGATTCTTGCACTGTCACCAGGATGTAACAACCCTAACCTTTCTTCTCTGCTTAGTATATATAATTTATGCGCGCGCTCTCTGCTTGTTTAATGAATTCATTTTCTTACGATAGACGGCTAAAGAGACTCGATCTAGTTGGAGTTCTACCTGCTGCATTTGCAAATCTTACTAATCTCACGGAATTGTATGTAATACTTCCCTCCACCGATTCCTTCATTGTCATTGATATAATTTGTTTTCATGTTTGATTATTGTAGTTCTAGAGTTCATTTCCTTTTAATTTATGCAAAACACTTTCCATCGTTTTCTTTTGTTTATAAAGAAGTTCGTACCTGAGGAAGATGTTTATGATTTTGTGCAATGGTTTAATTCAACTTCTATTGTTCTTATCCGTCTTCATCTGGATTAAATTAATGCGTTTTTTTTTTTCTGTTTAATAAACAGAGATCTCACTCGCAATTTTATAAATGGATCAATCCCTAGGGAGTTTGGTCGCCTTTCTCAGCTTACAAATCTGTAAGTTATTGTTATTTTGTGTAGTTACATGGTAATAATTGGAATAACTAACAGCTTGATGATCATTCTATTATCAACTCAGATTTGGTTATGTGGTTAGATTGCTAGTACCTACTGTATAAGTTACTTTTATTGTTGTTTCAGTTGTAAAGTTCAAGTTTATTACATTACAATGAGGAAGAGAGTCTTATATATAGATTTATTCTCTACTGAAACAAACGAGTTAAATTAAATTATAAAGTGTACAATCTTAGCACATTCAATATGTAAACATTTGATCAATTCATTTCTTACGTGGGTAGCGCCATGCTCGGAAATCGACTCAGTGGTCCAATTCCTCCAGAAATTGGTGATATTGCTTCGCTTCAGGAACTGTTAAGTGTCATTAATTTAAAAATAAAAAAATGTATCTATTTGATATAATGAAGATTTTGAGATGTTGATGGGATATATATATTTGTTTTATTAGGGTCTTGGAAAACAACCAGTTGGGAGAAAATCTTCCTGAAAGCCTTGGCAAACTAAGTAGCTTGCTAAGACTGTATGACACCCTTTATCGCACCAATCAATCTGTTTGAGTTTTACCATTAATAATGAAACTAAATTAAATTACTTTTCTTCACTTTCAGACTTCTTTCCGCAAATATTTTCACAGGACCGATTCCAGAATCTTATGGAAACTTGAGGAACTTGACTGATTTGTAAGTTATGCAGTAACAATCACCTCAGAAAATTAAAATTTTATAAGTTTTACAGATTTTCTTCTTCTTTTTATTTTCCCATGTTGTGGTAGTCGGATAGATGGAAATGATGTATCAGGAAAGCTACCGAAATTCATTGGCCATTGGACCAAACTTGTCAGAATGTAAGAATCTATAATATTCAAAAAATTACAAAATGTTACTAGAGTTAATAGTCTAGATCTAGTTCAAACTTTAGTTTATATGACTGATTATTAATATTGCAGGGATATTCAAGGAACTTCTTTGGAAACCCCTATTCCTCCTGGCATCTCTGAAGTGAAAAACTTAGCTCAATTGTGAGGGATTAGTGATATGTGAACAAACATTATTAATTGAATGATTTTTAATCTAGCAACGTTTCTTTCTTTCTCAGGAGGATAACCGATTTGAAGGGACTACCAACAAGTTTTCCTAATTTGATTCAATTGAAACTTTTAAAAGAATTGTATGCAAAAGTTCTGAACTGTTGATTTCTTACAAGTCATCCTATCAGATCGTTTTTGTTTTCACTATTTTTGCTGGTCTTACCCTTTTCTTTCTTTTTATTCAGGGTTCTGAGAAATTGCTTAATCAGCGATAGTTTTCCTGAATATTTGGGAAACTTTCCTAATTTAACGACTTTGTAAGTTCCTGAAATTAATATATATTTTTTAATTTTCATATTTCTATATTTGTCTTATTCAATATTTTGCCCTTGATTATTTCCAAGACAATTGTTATAAAATCTTTGGAGATTTGATATTTAATGTACTGTACATGTCTTTGGAAACTGAAAAGTTAAAGAAAGTCAGGGGTTTAGGCCTTTTTCAAAATTTACACTTACAATGTTGTTTCTGTTTTAAACAAGTTTGTAATTGTACTTTCAAGGTTGTGTTTTATAGGTTTAAATGCATCTAATCTAATGACAGTCTCTAAACTCTTAATGTGACATCTATTAGATCCCTAAACTTTCGAAAGTGTCAAATGATAGCCAATACGAAACAGAAGTCACTTCTTAAAGTTCAGTAACCTATTGAATACAAAATTTTAAATAACCACATATTATTAGACGATTTTAAAGACTAATGACCCTTTTAAACACGCATAGTGTTTGATGAAGAAATGATGAAGTAACTTTTATTTTTCAACAGAGATCTAAGCTCCAACAGATTGAATGGTCCAATTCCAGATACCTTTTTGCAGAATAAACTAGAGTATTTGTAAGTTGATAAAACTCTTAGATGATTACAACGTTTGTTTACCTTTTCCTTCTTATTTGTTACTTTGACCATGGCATGTTTGGTGAAAAGTGAGATGATTTACTTGATGTAGGTTTCTGGCTAACAACTCGTTAAGTGGCCGAGTACCCACTTGGATAATGAACAACAAAGACAAGTTAGTTGTTGAATTATATGAGTTTTTCTTATTATTTTTCAGTTTTTTATTTATTGTTTAAGTTTTTTAATTTATTTTTGAAGTTAGTTTTGTTTTTTTAAGTTGTTTAAAATTTTTAATTTTTGAATGTCGTAAGTTATACATATTAAATAGATTCCATTATTTGTATCTATAAATAGGTGGACTATATCCTGAGAAGTTTGTATCATCAATTTTTTTTTATTTTAATAAAAACATATTCATCTTGTTTCACTCTGTCATTTTTCTTTTTGTTCAACCAATATTGACATATTGATTTTGTAAAAGAGTTTAGGAGAAAAATATGTCGTACTTTTTCTCATTGAACTAGGGTGTATTTATACACAATTACAATC
>JBBMEG010045301.1:0-18081 GCA_037832605.1 Cyclanthera cordifolia | reverse complement strand
TTGGTTATCCTAGATGTAAAAGCTCTATGAGTGGTGGACAATTTATGGTAGGACAGAAAGTTTTTAATAGGATATTTTGTACAGTTATGGGTACCTTTCCTATGTGCTATAGGAATATCAAGATTAGAAACATCAGATAATAGATTTTTAGGACGAGAAGGATCATAAGATATATTACCAGGTATTATAGGAGCAGTCGTCGGGGTGTCAGATTGGCCATGTGTCGGATCAACCATCGTCTCGTCACTATTTTGATTCGGCTTCCTTCTAGTATAAACATGAAATTTAGAAATACCTCGTGGTATTTCTTCTTCTGAAAAGGAACCTATCATATTATATCCTGGAGTAGAATTGAGATCAATCACCTCATGACGAACAAGTTTAGGGAGCGGCAACGGAAGAGAGACATTCTCATTATTATTTCCTTCATATGTAGATAATGTCTCCCCCTGAAGGGAATAAGTAAAATAGGACTGATCTTCTATAAATGACACATCTAAACTTTCATACACTTTTCATGTGACAAGATCATAACACTGATAAGCCTTCTTATGTGACACATAACCTAGGAAGACACATTTTATGGCTTGAGTGTTTAGTTTAGACAATGAAGGACTAGATGTATGAACAAAGACTGTATAACCAAAGACTCTGGCAGGTAGATCCGAAAAAATCTGAATTGTAGAAAAATTGCTTGTGAGATGCGCTAAATGAGTTCGAAAACCTAATACTTTTATAGGCATTCTGTTAATTAGATAGGTTGTTGTAAGTACAGCATCACCCCACATATATTGTGGTATATTCATTGAAAACATAATAGTGCGACAAACTTCTAACAGATGTCTATTTTTTCTCCCAGTAATACCATTCTGTTGAGGTGTATTCCTACAAGTTGATTGATGATGAATACACTTACTATATAAGAACTCATTCAAGTGAGTATTAAAATATTCGGTTCCATTATCTGAATAGAGAATGCTTATTTTAGTTTTAAACTGGTTTTCAACCATGTTATAAAACCTAATGAAGACTTCTTTAACATCAGATTTGTTCGAATTAAGATAAACCCAGGTTACACGAGTATGGTCATCAATAAAAGTAACAAACCATTTTCTCCCCTCCCGAGTTATTACCTTAGAAGGTCCCCAAACATCACTATGAATTAAATAGAAAGGCGCAGACGCTTTAAGTTTAGAGGTAAGTAAGAAACAAAATGAGTCTTGGCAAAAGAACAATGCTCACATTTTATTTTCGAACAATCAATTCCTACAAAGAGTTTTAGAAACAAGCACTTTAAATAGAAGAAACTAGGATGCCCTAACCTATAATGTCATAACATAAAAGTTTCCCTAACAGAATTAGAACTAATACTTGTAACCCTAAATTTCATTGCAACTAGTCGGAGTTTCCTCAAAATAGTAGAGGCCATCAATCAACCTAGCATGCCCAATCATCTTCCCCGATTCCTGTTCCTGAAAAAAGCAAAGTAAATCAAAGAAGATAACATGATAGTTAGAATCTTTAGAAAGTTTACTAATTGATAGAAAATTAAAGGTCAATTTTGGAACATGAAGAACATTTGCTAGGATAATCTGTGGAGATAACTTGATGGATCCTTTTCCATAGACAGGAGAATAACTCTCATCATCTATTCTTATTTTATCATAATATAGAGAAGAATAATTTTGAAAGAGTTCTAGGGAATTAGTCATATGGTCAGATGCTCCAGAATCTATAACCCATGAAGCTGAACTAGAACAGGAGAAGGTCTAAGGATAATTACCTGTTTGTGCCAAAGAAGCACTAGGATTACCACCAGAAGACGACGTGTCCTTTAGCAGTTTCAGGATTTGATCCATCTGCTCTTTACTAAACACGGCAGATTCAGCATTCTTCGCACTTGAGGTAGGAGGACGAGTAGTTTTCTCCCCCTGTCTACTGTTTCTTTGATTACCAGGTCTACCATGCAACTTCCAACAGTTTTCCCGTGTATGGCGTGGTTTATGACAGTAATCACACCAAGCACGAGGTTTGATCGCTTGACTGAGTGTCTGGTTACTCCATACCTGATTACCTGTAGCCTCCACTTATAATGCCGAACTTTCCACTGTATCCAAAGATTTCTTACCAACCATTACATGTCGACGACTCTCTTCCCTGCGAACATCTGAAAAAAATTCACTAATAGTAGGAAGGTTAGTCTTCCCTAGAATTCTACCTCGAACTTCATCAAATTCAACATTAAGACCAGCTAAAAACTTTTCAAATAGTGAAAATATTGAGTTACGGAATTACCTCTTTGTTTTATGTCTCCCAATTTTAGATTCAGCTCAAATTCCAGTGACTGATTTTTTAGATCAGAATACATTTCAGTGACATTGTCCCATAACTCTTTGGTCGTTGAGTAACACATATAATTGCTACTAATTTCCTCAACCATGGAGTTCACCAGCTAGGACATGACCATGGAGTTTTCTGAATCCCATATGATAAATGTTGGGTCGTCCTTTTTAGGAATCTCGTTTTCTCCCGTCAAGTATCCTATCTTGCCCTGGCCGCGATGAACATTCGTACACTCTTTGACCATCTAAGGAAGTCATCACCATTTAACCTAATAGTCGTTATTTGAACAGTCGGACTATTGGTAGAAATCCTAGTAACTGTTCCTTTATCTTCTGTCATATTTAAAGTCGAGGAAGAACAAAAAACTTGTCGCTGCTGTAATGGCTACTGTAACATTCAGGTTCCTGTTGCCAAAGCTACTTGTTGCTGCTGGAATTTGCAAAACATTTGTAGCTGCTGGAAACTGCAAAAAAACTTGTCGCTGTTGAATTTCAATTGTCGTCGCGGCTTATGGAAAGGGTTTCGTCGTTGCCGATAGGATGGTCGTTGTCGCGGGTTTCGTCGTTAGCGATGGGACGATCGTTGTTGTCGCAGCTTACTGGACGTCTTCGGTGGCAATTTTAGTGGGTTTCAAAAACACGATGGTTCGATATATTTCGCGATTTCGCAATTTCGCGATGAAAAGACGACTTCGCATACGATTTTGCAAACGGAAATAGTAACGGAAGAGGCAATTTCGGAGACGGAAGAGGAGGATCACAGTTGGAACATTTTTAGGGTTAGAGTTTTTTTGGTTAGGGTTTCTGGCTCTGATACCATGTTGAAATAATAGGAAGAATATTGTTCTTATTTCTCACACAAATACTGATACACATAAGTTACTTAAATAGTAACATTCCTAGCAAGAATAGGAAAACAATAATAATAATAAAATAATATAATAAGGTATTTTCACTTATTATATTTACATATATAATTTAATACTAGCATAACCAACACAATCTTCTCTTTTATAAAGTGTTTATCAACTTCAATATGTTTAGTCCTATCATGGAGAACAAGATTATGGGCGATGGATATAGCTACCTTGTTATCACAAAACATATGTGTCGGGGTTGAATGAAAACGCTTAAGCTCCTCTATGAGCCTTTTTATCCATATACCTTCACAAATACCATGGGCTAAAGCCCTAAACTTAGCTTCAGCGTGACTCCTCGCTACCACACTCTATTTCTTGCTACGCCATATGACTGAAATTTTCTCCAACAAAGGAGCAATATCCTGAAGTTGATCTTCTATCAACGGTATTACCTGCCCAGTCAGCGTATATATAAACTTTAATATCAAGATGATTCTGTTTTTTTTATCAAAATACCTTTTCCAGGAGTACCTTTTAGATATCTCAAAATTTGGTATACAGATTCAAAATGAGCAGGGCCTGGCGCATGCATAAACTGACTTATCATGCTTATAGTAAAAGCTATATCAGGACGTGTATGAGACAAATAGATGGGTCTTCCTATGAGTCTCTGGTACTTTCTTTTATCCTTTACTTCTTTTTCTGTGGCTGCCTGTAGTTTCACATTTTGTACAATAGGAGTTTCTGTTGGTTTGCACCCAAGTAATCCAGTCCCATTTAGTAAATCTATGACGTACTTTCTTTGATTTAGTATAATACTAGTTTTTGACCTAGCAAATTCCATACCTAGAAAATATTTCAGAACTCCTAAGTCTTTTATCTAAAACTCATTTGCTAGCCTTTTCTTTAGGTCAGTTATCCCTTCTTTGTCATCCTCTGTCACAATAGTATCATCAACATAGACTATCAGAACAATCATCTTGTTATCTTTAGCATGTTTGTAGAACATAGTATGATTCGCCGACTCTGAAGGAAACCACAGTTTATAACCGTCTTTCCAAACCGTTCAAACCAGGCTCTAGGTGATTGCTTGAGACCATACAATGCCTTTTATTAGCTTACATACAACTTTGTTTCTATCAGTCATTTCAAAACCAGGTGGGAAGTCCATATATACCTTTTCTTCAAGATCACCATTTAGGAAAGCATTTTTTACATCAAGTTGATACAGAGGCCAATCTTTCTTGACAAGCAACAGACAGTAAAACTCTAATTGAGTTCAACTTGGCAACTGGGGCAAACGTTTCTTGATAGTCAATCTCATAGGTATGAGTAAACCCTTTAGCAACTAATCTTGCCTTGTACCTCTCCATACTCCCATCTGCATGACATTTAACAGTAAATACTCATTTGCATCCTACTGTTTTTTTATCTTTTGGCAAATCAACTATATCCCACGTATGATTCTTCTTGAGCACGTTAATATCTTCCATAACAGCTAAATTCCACTTCGGATCTTCTAGTGCCTCCTGTGTGTTTCTTGGAACAAACAGGTTTGTAATCCTAGATGTGAAGGCTTTATGGGTGGTGGACAATTTATGATAGGACAAAAAATTCTTAATGGGATACTTGGTACAAGTATGAGTTCCTTTTTTGTAAGCTATACGAATATCAAGATCAAAAACAGCTGGTAATTAATTCTCAGGATGAGAGGAGTCAGGAGGTAAATTACCTGAATTACCTGGATTCATAGAAGTAGTTGTCGGAGCATTAGAATGGCCATGCGTCGGGTCAATCAACGTTTCATTATTATTTTGATTCGACTTCCTCCTAGTATAAACTTAAAAATCTAAGTTACCTCGTGGTACTCCCCCTGAGGAGGAATTTGGCTCTATAGGACTGGGATCTGGCTCTGTAGGACTGGGATTAACTACCTCCTAATGAACAATATTAGGAAGATGAGAGATGTCCCAAAAATTTCGATTTAAGAATAGGGTTGATTTTTCTAGAAATGATACATCTATGCTTTCATAAACCTTTCGTGCTACCAGATCATAACAACTATAAGCTTTTTTTTGTGACACGTAGCCTAGAAAAATACATTTTATTACCCGAGGATCTAGTTTAGACTGTGAAGGACTGGACACATGAACAAATACCGTACAACCAAAAACTTTGACAGGTAGGTCTTAAAAAATCCGATTTGTAGGAAAGATGTTTTTAAGGTTTTCTAAAGGTGTATGAAAACCTAACACTTTAGTGGGCATTCTATTTATAAGATAGGTAGCTGTAAGAACAACATCACCCCATAAATATTGTGGTACACACATTGAAAACATAATAGCTCGAGAGACTTCTAATAAGTGTCTATTCTTTCTTTCAGCAATATCATTTTGTTGAAGTGTGTTCCTACATGTAGATTGATGATAAATACTCTTACTATATAAGAACTCACTTATATGAGTATTAAAATACCCAGTTCCATTATCTGAATGAAGGATACTTATCTTAGTTTTGAATTGATTTTCAATCATAGTATAGAATCGAATGAACACTTCCTTAATGTCTGACTTGTTCTTTAGAAGGTATACCCAGGTTACACGAGTGTGATCATCAATAAATGTAACAAACCATTTTTTTCTGTTCTGGGTTAAAACCTTAAAGGGCCCCAGACATCACTATGTTTTAAATAAAACGGAGCGGACGCTTTATAATTTTGAGGTAAGTAGGGAGTACGATGAGCTTTTGCAAAAGAACAATGTTCACAATAGAAAGTTGAACAATCAATCCCCCTATAAAAAGTTATGGAAACAATCGTTTTAAATAGAAAAAACTAGGATGACCTAACCTATAATGCCATAACATTAGAGTTTCTCTGGCAGAGGTAGAACTAACATTATTCTAACCCTGACTTTCCCTATAACTAGTAGAATTTTCCTCAAAATAATATAGACGATCGATCATCTTAGCCCGTCCAATCATCTTCTCCAACTCCTCTTCTTGAAAAATAAAAAATGAATAAGATAACACGACAGTTAGAATCTTTAGAGAGTTTACTAACTGATAATAAGTTACAGGCTAATTTAGGAACATGAAGAACGTTTTGTAGAGTGATCTGTGAGGATAATGTGATGGCCCATTTCCCATAGGCGGAAGAATAACTGCCATCTGCTATTCTAATCTTATCATAACATTACGGGAAATATGTTTGGAATAGTTTTGGAGAATTGGTTATATGGTCGGATGCTTCAGAATTTATGATTTAATGAGTAGAATTAAGACAAGAGAAGCATGAGAATAATCACCTGTAATGCCATAACATTAGAGTTTCTCTAGCAGAGGTAGAACTAACACTATTATAACCCTAGCTTTCCCTATAACTAGTAGAATTTTCCTCAAAATAATAAAGACCGTCGATCATCTTAGCCAGTCCAATCATCTTCTCCAACTCCTGTTCCTGAAAAATACAAAATGAATCATAGAAGATAACACGACAGTTAGAATCTTTAGAGAGTTTACTAACTCATAATAAGTTACCGGCTAATTTGGGAACATGAAGAACATTTTGTAGAGTGATCTGTGAGGATAATGTGATGGCCCATTTCCCATAGACGGAAGAATAACTGCCATCTGCTATTCTAATCTTATCATAATATAACGGAAAATATGTTTGGAATAGTTTTGGGGAATTTGTCATATGGTCGGATGCTTTAGAATTTATGATCTAATTAGTAGTATTAAGACAAGAGAAGCATGAGAATAGTCACTTGTTTGTACCGATGAAACACTAGGATTACCAGAATACGGCGTGTCCTTTAGATGCTTCAGGATTTGATCAATTTTCTCTGTATTGAAAATATTTGATTCAACAACATTCGCACTCAATTGAGTATTTCTTTCTCCCTATCTCTCGATTTTATGATATCCAGGCTTTCCATGGAGCTTCCAACACGTCTCCCGAGTGTGATGTGGTTTATTGCAGTAGTCACACATGAAACGAGATTTGATAGCTTGATCAGATGCCTTATTCGTTGTCTTGTTCACTGTAGCCTCCACCACTAGGACTGAACTTTCCACAGGATCAACTGGCTTCTTTCCAATCATCACATGCCGCCGAATTTCTTCCCTACGAACTTCCGAAAAACTTCATTAATAGAAGGAAAATCGATTTTACCTAGGATCCTGCCTCTGACTTCATCAAACTCAATATCGAGACCTGCCAGGAACTTATAAATCTGATCGTTCTCAACCCTTTTAAAAGGTAATTTGACGGTGGTACATTGTCTTTTGTCATTTTCAACTATCAACAGGTAGTCGGACGCTTGACTACTCGTGCGTGCAAGTCACTGTGGCTGGGTTGCTTCGAGACCGACAGGTCGGGACTGCTTAGCGTTGTTAGCTGCTGCAACCTTGACTACTGGAATGACATAGACAGAAGAAAATGCAACTTATGGAATGAAAACAGACAGAACGCAGCTGCTGGAACGACGCAGATAGAACTTCGACGCAGACAGAACGCTGAGACAGGCTCTGGCACTGCTGGACGTGCTCGAGCGTTTGTTGGACGTGCACGAGGGCGCTACTGGACGCTGATGGACTGCTGCTACTTGGGCGACACCGATGGATGGCTATGGCACTGCGCGAATGTTGCAGCTAGGCGATGGCGTTCGCGATTGCAGAAGGCTCGAGCAGGTGCACAGATGACCTTCGTGATTGCAGCTAGGCGAAGGCCTTCGCGATAGCACTCGGATTAAGCAGGTGCAGCGATGGCCTTCGCAATTGCATCTAGGCGACGACCTTCGCGACTGCAGAAGGGTGGTGGCTGGATGCGTGCGACTACGGCTGAAGTAGAGGGGCGGGGGAGAAGAGTGGGCTTATAGCGGCTAGGGTTTCTGGTCGGCTGCAGCGGCTAGGGTTTAGGGTCAACAATGGTGAGTTAGGTTTGTTTCTTTTTCTCGCTTTGATACCATGTGAACAACTACGAAAAAGAATATCTTTACTTTATTTCTCACTTACAAATAATGATACATCTCATGTGGTTTAAATAGGAACCATTCCTAACTAGAATAGGAAAAATAATAAACCTAATAAAACAATAGTAATATAATAAGTTATAATATCCCTTATTATATTTACAAGTTAATCAAACAACTAATATAACCAACAGAGATAGAGACCAACTTCAAAGAAGCAGGGCTCAGACTTGTTGAATTTTAAGTTCCAACATCTTTCGTCATCCCTTGCATTTTCTTTTCTGCAACTCAAACAAGCAAACTTATTTGATTAAATGAATCCAACTTCAATGAAATCTCTGCTTCTTAAATAAAATAAAAAAGCAGACGTAGTGATTCTGCTTCTAAAATTTCTGAATGACCTTGCACTTAGTAATTTAGCAGATAAACACACCATTGGAACCTTCTCACAATAAGGATTGCAAATATATTTCTCTGCTTCACACCACTTTGAGTTCCAAGTAAACCCATCAGGTGACAAACTTTCCCATCAGGTGACTTTGCTTGCAATGCTGCACAAAATCCCACCATCCCACTTTACTATAAATCTCAACACAAACTCCATTTTTTACATTTTATAGCAAAAAATGGCTGATTTATGAGATGTTTTGCAAATAAAAAGTCTTACCTTTGAGAGCAGCACTGAATGAATAAGTTGATAGGTCAATTGCATCTGCAAAAGGAAAGGAAGAACAAAAAAAGACGAGGGAAACTGAGTTGAACAAGAAAAACACAGAACAAATTAAGTAGTGTGGGGAAGAAGCAGTGCTGGAGATATTTGATCTGAAGGATCATCCATCTTCCCTAAAACTTCTAATATTAGACCAGGTCATCAAAGAATAAAATGGTTTACTAAGTGCATGGTTAGCAAACCCAAGCCAAGATCCATAATATAGCATCTAGTGTTACACACATAATGGTAAGTTTTCTGGCAATGGTAGTATCATATCAATGGCCAACTTGCAACATTTTTATCTACCAGTTCGTTGATTTGCAATAATGCTAATTTACATTTCTATTCTCTTTATTACCAATTTCGTTAGATTTAATCAACAACCGGAGCTATTCTCTTTATTACATTTCTACAATAATTATCTTTATTACATTTCTACAATGAGTCTTAATAATTAGAGACCATTGCTCTTTTGATCAACCAATGAAAGCATCATGTATCTTGGGTTAATTAGCTTCCGTTAGAGATGGCACAAAATTGAGAAAATCTTAGCTCCCTAACTATATTTTTAGTAGGAAGTTCAAACTCAATAGCTCGATGTAATTTTGTCCATTTGCATTGTAAACATATTTCAACTCATCAGCATCTACTACAGCCTCCTAAGAACATGCTTCAATAGCCAGAGTATAAAGCACAACATCTCTAACAATCAACAACAAGTAAACTAACTGATGCAAACACTATAGCTTATCCTCCAGTAAAATGGTTGAATATATAAGAATATTTACCTTTCGGGAGATCTTTTCTACATCAAAATAAATGAGAACAAATCAATCTCTACATCATCACTTCATGTGAACATCATTAATTTTACTTCTTCAACCAGATTCATATCAACACTTCATACGAAAGCTTGAATCTGACAAACCAAACCCAAACTTTAAAGGAAAAAGCAATAGATTTACGATTCCATCAAAACTATAATATACCATCCTATGTAACATCTAACAGCATCTTCAAATATGGGTTAAAACATATAAAATTAATGAATTAGACAAGACCATCCAAAGAGACAAAAGAAAAATTAATATAAAATTAAAGAACTAAAATCACAAATAACGGATGATGAGGCGTTGGTTACCGAATGGTTGGTGGGGTATTGGTTTCACTATTTGGTGGTAATCCAATTCAACACCACAGCCACGAAATCCTGAAAAAAAGAACGGATGATGCAATCAAAATGTATATATTCACAGTATGTGACATGACACATAGACAAAATGTATATATTTCCAACTAGGAAATGTGTTTGTAAAAACTAGGAGTGTATCAGTGCGCAAATATTTCAACATCCACAATTGGTCACTTTCTTATTTTAATTTCTTCTTTCAGTAAAACAATAAAGTGAAACAGAAAACAATTTGTTTTCTCAGAACTATTTGAAGCAGAATCCTCGACAACCGATCAAGTGGAAGAACTTGAGAGATCACCGAAGGGTTACGTGACATATATAAACCAACCACAGTAATTATCCAAGTGTCGTTATGAAGATATTGAAGAAATATTTATGTATTTATGCACACACATATACAAGTACATACGATTTCTGTAGACTTCATTGAAGCATGATTAATGATTTTTTCCCTGCTACATCAAATGCTAGGACATCATAATTATGATACTCATAAATGGTTTAAAGGTGCAGGCCTCAATTTAAACAGAACAAAGCTGATAAGAATCTTTAGAACTGTAAAATTCTGTTTTACTAATCATCATGAGATAGTAAAAAAAACTAATTCTACAATCCAACAGAAAAACTGTTAAGAAAAATGAAGATGAGCAAAGCAGAATTGGAAAAGAAAGATAAGATACCCAAGAGTGACAAGAAAAAAGAAACTAGGAAATCTAGAAACTCTACCGTAGAAAGCATTTGTTGGCATTTCTTCCGCTTTATACCCTAGAACCTTAAGATTTATGAATCAGCAAAGAGAAAAGGTTTATGGAAAAAGCAAGAGACTTGCTGGTCTGATGATCATCTCCATGTTCACTGACTTGGTGCTGAAGTTTTGTAAATGTTGAGCTGCGTGTCACGGTCTTGCTTGTCCAGTGCGTGTTGCACATGGCCGCATGAACCTCTACATCTATTTTCATCCTGCTTTTATGTTATTTTGTTAATATTGCATGTTAGGATAGTTCCTTCATTTTTATCTAGGTGTTGACTCCTCGCCATTTTCATATGCAAGGGTGTCACATCAATTATGGTCCAAAATGTACTATAGGGGTATGACTTCTTGAGGCTTCCTTCCTACCAAGTGATTATATGATTAATGCAACTTAGTTGTTGCGTCCCTTATTGCATCTTTTCATATACATTTCAAAGACAAAACGTATTTCAAAACGTTCTTTCTCTCTCTTTCGAAAACCTTTCTCTCGAGGCTTGTGGGGGAGGTTGGCCCTGTCGTGCCACCCGCTCTGCGATTTTCGTTTGGCTGATGTTAGAATAAATTATATAAAGTTAGGTTTGTAACAACCTTGTGACAAACTTTAAACCAAATCATGAATTACATATTTTTGGGCTTAAAAGCCCAAAAACTTGCATTTATCTATATGTATGAGATCAAAACGAAAAGTTTGTTGAACAAGGGTTTTTAGGGGGTGTGGAGGATGACCTTTTGACGAATTTTAGACATAATCATCAATTACATACTTTTGGTCCTAAATGACCAAAAACTCACATAAATCTATCGGTATGAGATCAAAAAAGAAATGCTTGTCAAACAAGGGTTTTTAGGGAGTGTGTCGGACGAACTTGTGTCAAACTTTAGACATAATCTTGAATTACATACTTTTGGGAATAAAAGCCCAAAAACTCGAATAAATCTATGGGTATGAGATCAAAAAATAAATGTTCGTCGAACAAGAGTTTTTAGGGAGAGTGTTGGACGACCTTGTGACAAAATTTAGACAAAATCATGAATTACATACTTTTGGGCTTGAAAGCCCAAAAACTTGCATAAATCTATATATATAAGATCAAAAAATAAAAGATCGTCGAACAAAGGTTTTTAGGTAGTGTGTAGGACGAAGTTGTAACGATCTTTAGACATAATCATGAATTACATACTATTAGCCCTAAAAGCCCAAAAACTCTCATAAATCTATGGGTATGAGATCAAAAAAGAAAAGTTTGTCGAACAACGTTTTTTGGGAGTGTATTGGACAACCTTGTGACAAACTTTAGACTAAATCATGAATGACATACTTTTGGGCCTAAAAGCCAAAAAACTCGAATTAAAGTATCGGTATCACATCAAAAAAGAAAAGTTTGTCGAACAAGGATTTTAAAGGAGCGTGTAGGACGAACTTGGGACGAACTTTAGACCAAACTATGAATTATACACTTTTGGGCTTAAAAGCCCAAAACTCACATAAATCTATGGGTATGAGATCAAAAAAGAAAAGTTCGTTGAACAAGGGTTTTTAGGGAGTGTGTAGGACAAACTTGGGACAAACTTTAGACCAAACCATGAATTATATACTTTTGGGTCTTAAAGCTCAAAAACTGACATGAATCTATGGGTATGAGATAAAAAAAGAAAAGTTCGTCAAACAAGGAATTTTGGGAGTGTGTAGGACGAACTTTAGTCCAAATCAAGAATTACATACTTTTGGGCCTAAAAGCCCAAAAACTCGCATAAATCTATGGGTATGAGATCAAAAAAGAAATGTTCGTCGAACAAGGGTTTTTAGGGAGTGTGTAGGACGAACTTGGGACGAACTTTAGACCAAATAAAGAATTACATACTTTTGGGCCTAAAAGCCCAAAAACTCGCATAAATCAATGGGTATTGGATAAAAAAAGAAAAGTTTATCGAACAAGGGTTTTTAAGAAGTGTGTACGACGAACTTTAGACCAAATCAAGAATTACATACTTTTGGGCCTAAAAGCCCAAAAACTCGCATAAATCTATGGGTATGAGATCAAAAAAGAAATGTTCGTCGAACAAGGGTTTTTAGGGAGTGTGTAGGACGAACTTGGGACGAACTTTAGACCAAATAAAGAATTACATACTTTTGGGCCTAAAAGCCCAAAAACTCGCATAAATCAATGGGTATTGGATAAAAAAAGAAAAGTTTGTCGAACAAGGGTTTTTAAGAAGTGTGTAGGACGAATTTAGACCAAATCAAAAATTACATACTTTTGGGCCTAAAATCCCAAAAACTCGCATAAATCTATGGGTATGAGATCAAAAAAGAAATGTTCGTCGAACAAGGTTTTTAGGGAGTGTGTAGGACAAACTTGGGACGAACTTTAGACCAAACCATGAATTACATACTTTTGGGCCTAAAACCCCAAAAACTCGCATAAATCTATGGGTATGAGATCAAAAAAGAAAAGTTTGCCAAACAAGGGTTTTTAAGAAGTATGTAGGACGAACTTGGGACGAACTTTAGACCAAATCAAGAATTACATACTTTTGGGCCTAAAAGCCTAAAAATTCGCATAAATCTATGGGTATGAGATCAAAAAAGAAATGTTCGTCGAACAAGGGTTTTTAGGGAGTGTGTAGGACGAACTTTAGACCAAACCATGAATTACATACTTTTGGGCCTAAAAGCCCAAAAACTCGCATAAATCTATGGGTATGAGATTTAAAAAAGAAAAGTTTGGCGAACAAGGGTTTTTAAGGACTGTGTAGGACAAACTTGGGACAAACTTTAGACCAAATCAAGAATTACATACTTTTGGGTTTAAAAACTAAAAAATCGCCTAAATCTCTGGGTATGAGATCAAAAAAGAAAAGTTCGTTGAACAAGGGTTTTTAGGGAGTGTGTAGAACGAACATGGGACAGACTTTAGAACAAACCATGAATTACATACTTTTGGTCCTAAAAGCCCAAAAACTCGCAAAAGTCTATGGGTATGAGATTAAAAAAAGAAAACTTCGTCAAACAAGGATTTTTAGGGAGTGTGTAGGACGAAATTCTTAGGTACTTTAAACATAATCATGAATTCCATACTATTGGGGCTAAAAGCCCAAAAACTGGAATAAATCTATGCGTATGAGATCTAAAAGAAAAGTTCGTTGAACAAGGGTTGTAAGGAGTGTGTATTACGAATTTGTGAGGAACTTTAGAAATAATCATGAATTACATACTTTTGGGCCTAAAAGCCCAAAAACTTGCATAAATTATGGGTATGAGATCAAAAAAGAAAAGTTCGTCGAACAAGGGCTTTTAAGGAGTGTGTTGGAAGAACTTGTGAGGAACTATAGGCATAATCACGAATTACATACTTTTGGGCATAAAAGCAAAAAAAAACTCGCATTAATCTATGGGTATGAGATCAAAAAGAAAAGTTTGTTGAACAAGGGTTTTTAGGGAGTGTGTAGGACGAATCTCGTGACGAACTTTAGACCAAATCATGAATTTACATACTTTTGGGCCTAAAAGCCCAAAAACTCAAATAAATGTATGGATCTGAGATCAAAGAAGAAAAGTTCGTCGAAAAAGGGTTTTTAAGGAGTGTGTAGGACACATTTGGGACAAACTTTAGACCAAATCAAGAATTACATACTTTTGGGCCTAAAAGCCCCAAAACTCGAATAAATCTATGGGTATAAGATCAAAAAAGAAAAGTTCGTCGAACAAGGGTTTTTATGGAGTGTGTAGGACGAACTTTAGATAAACCATGAATTATATACTTTTGGGTCTAAAAGCTCAAAAACTCACATAAATCTATGGGTTTGAGATCAAAAAAGAAAAGTTTTTCAAACAAGGGTTTTTGGGAGTGTTTAGGACGAACTTGGGACGAACTTTAGACCAAATCAAGAATTACATGTTTTTTGGCATAAAAGCCTAAAAACTCGCATAAATTTATGGGTATGAGATCAAAAAATAAATGTTTGTCGAACAAGGGTTTTTGGGAGTGTGTAGGACGAACTTGGGACGAACTTTAGACCAAATCAAGAATTACATGTTTTTGGGCCTAAAAGCCTAAAAACTCGCATAAATCTATGGGTATGAGATCAAAAAAGAAATGTTCGTCGAACAAGGGTTTTTAGGGAGTTGTAGGACGAACTTGGGACAAACTTTAGACCAAACCATGAATTATATATTTTTGGGCCTAAAAGCCAAAAAACTCGCAAAAATCTATGGGTATGAGATCAAAAAAGAAAAGTTCGTCGAACAAGGGTTTTAAGGAGTGTGTATTACGAACTTGTAAGGAACTTTAGAAATAATCATGAATTACATACTTTTGGGCCTAAAAGCCAAAAAACTCGCATAAATCTATGGGTAAAAGATTAAAAAAAGAAAAAATCGTCGAATAAGGGTTTTTAGTGACTGTGTAGGACGAACTTGGGACGAACTTTAAACCAAACCATGAATTATATACTTTTGGGTCTAAAAGCTCAAAAACTCACATAAATCTATGGGTTTGAGATCAAAAAAGAAAAGTTTTTCGAACAAGGGTTTTTGGGAGTGTGTAGGACGATCTTGGGACAAACTTTAGACCTAATAAAGAATTACATACTTTTGGGCCTAAAAGCCTTAAAACTCGCATAAATCTATGGGTATGAGATCAAAAAGGAAAAGTTCATTGAACAAGGGTTTTTAGGGAGTGTGTAGGACAAACTTGGGACGAACTTTAGACCAAACCATGAATTACATACTTTTCGGCCTAAACGTCCAAGAACTCATATAAATCTATGGGTATTGGATCAAAAAAAAAAATCGTCGAACAAGGGTTTTTAGGGAGTGTGTAGGACGACTTGGGATGAACTTTAGACCAAACCAAGAATTACCTACTTTTGTTCTAAAAGCCCAAAAACTCGTATAAATCTATGGGTATGAGATCAAAAAAGGAAAGTTCGTCGAACAAGGGTTTTTAGGTAGTGTGTAGGACGGACTTGGGAAGAAGTTTAGATCAAACCATGAATTATATACTTTTCGGCTTAAAAGCCCAAAAACTCACATAAATCTATGAGTATGAGTTCAAAAAAGAAAAGTTCGTCGAAAAAAGGTTTGTGAGAAGTGTGTAGGATGAACTTGTGACGAACTTTAGACCAAATCTTGATGTACATACTTTTGGTCCTAAAAGCCCAAAAACTCGCATAAATCTTTGGGTATGAGATGAAAAAAGAAAAGTTCGACAAACAAGGGTTTTTGAGGCGTGTGTAGGACATACTTGTGACGAACTTTAGACCAAATCATGATTTACATACCTTTGGGCCTAAAAGCCCAAAAACTTGCATAAATCTATGTGTATGTTAATAAAAAAGAAAATTTCGTCGAACAAGGGTTTTTGAGAAGTGTGTAGGACAAACTTCTAACGAACTTTAGACCAAATCATGAATTATATACTTTTTGGCCTAAAAGCCCAAAACTCCCTTAAGTCTATGAGTATTAGATCAAAAAAGAAAAGTTCGTCGAACAAGGGTTTAGAAGGAGTGTGTAGGACAAATTTGGGACGAACTTTAGGCCTCATCATGACTTACATAGTTTTGGGCCTAAAAGCCCAAAAACTCGCATAAATCTATGGGTATAAGATCAAAAAAGAAAAATTCGTCGAACAAACATTTTTTAGAAGTGTGTAGGACGAACTTGTGACGAACTTTAGACCAAATCATAAATTACATACTTTTTAGCCTAAAAGCCTAAAACTCACTTGAATCTATGGGTATGAGATCAAAAAAGAAAAGTTCGTCGAACAAGGGTTTTTGAAGAGTGTGTAGGAAGAACTTGTGACGAACTTTAGACCAAATCATGAATTTCATACTTTTGGGCCTAAAAGCCCAAAAACTCGCATAGATCTATGGGTATGAGATCAAAAAAGAAAAGTTCGTCACACAAAGGTCTGTGAGGTGTGTGCAGGACGAACATGTGACGAACTTTAGACCAAACATGAATTACATACTTTTTGGTGTTTGAGCAAAAATGTGCTTACAACATTAGTGCAACTTCCACTATCAATAACAAGAGTACAAGAAGTCCTATTAACTAAACACCTTGTGTGGAATAAATCATCTCTTTGATCATTAACATAAGTTTCCTGAATTTGAGTTGTAAGGAGTCTTTTTGTGACTAGGGCTAAAGGACTCCCATCTTCCAATTCCTCCTCATTTCCTTCAACTAGATCATCTTGGTCACTTTCCTCCTCATCCGTGACAACTTCCTCATTCTTAATGATAATGGCTCTCTTGTTAGGGCAGCCACGACTTATATGACCACTCCATTGACATTTCCAACATTTTATGTCTCTATTTCTCTCTCGAACCTCCTTGTATCCCTCAATTTTCTCCTTGCCCTTAGTGCTCTCATCATTGTCTTTTTTGTCGAACTCATTCCTTCTTTTTAGGCTTAAAATCCACTTTTCACTATTTACATTCTATTTCCAAGTACTAGCAGAAAATGTAGTAGACTTAGAAGAAGAATACCTTTTGGAGTTCTCTTTATCCCAGGTTAGTTGCCTTTCAATTTTGACAGCAAGATGTAACAACTCTGTCATGTCAAAGTATGGTTGTCTATCAACTTGATGAGCCAATTATCGGTTCAACCCACCAAGGAACCTAGCCATTGTATCTTCCTCATCTTCATTTATGCATGCTCTGTTCTTAAGAGTCTTCATTTCCTTGTAATAATTTTCTACACTCTTGGATCCCTATTACAAAGTAAAGAGTTTTTGCTTGAGTTCTTGAGAATAATGTTTAGGAATGTACCTTTTTCTCATTAGTGCTTTCAATCCATCCTATATTTCAATTGGCTCTTCATAATTTCTCCTCCATTCTGATTTTAGTCACGCCCACCAAATATTGGCATAATCACTACTCCTCTTTCATATTGGTACTCCCTTTCTAACCTTCTAGGTGCTATCATCTCTATTCCCCCTCTTCTTCCTCCACGCCTCCCTCGACCTATAGCTCTTCCTCTTCGTGGATTGTATCCTGCTAAAAGGGTAATGTTATCTTCTTATTCGTCTTCATTTTCAACTCCTTCATTATTAAAGTTATCAGTCTTTCTTTGTGGATTTCCTAAGGGTACTTGATAAGCTCCAAAGTTGCTTGGTTTTACAAAGCTAGAGGTCCTTCTAGGATCCTTGTAAAATCTCACAAATATGAAAACTCAACACTCAATCCCAACTAAGAGTTAAGTTAGATTGGTGAATACACTCTTAGATCTCACTTAGAATCTAT
>JBBMEG010045261.1:4531-18086 GCA_037832605.1 Cyclanthera cordifolia | reverse complement strand
CTAATGAGTTACAAAATTAATAGAGCATTAAATAGTGTCGTATTACTTTAAGGAAAGCTTCCCTCCTTAGTCGAGGCAAGTTTTCCCGACTTCATAGTTAATATTGGTATGAGATCCAAGCAGAGTTGTCTTCCCTTACCAGTACATAAACTGTGAGTCTGTGAAATTATTGTTATGGATCTAAATATTTCTAGTATTTATATTTATTTAAGTTTTGATAAATAGCAAAGAGATGAACCGGTAATACAACTATAGGGAAAGTGTGAACAAATTTGAATCAAGATATTTGTTTCATTATGCAGTACTAATTCAGTAAATCATACAATAATTCCATCGGTAAAGCTTTAAGCGACCACTCCGATTCGATTAATTATTCAAACTATGAACAAAATTACAATTTACATACGAACAAAATAACAAGAATACAGAAAATGTCAAAAACCGAGAATAACCAAACCGCCGTGTGAACTTACAGAGATTGGAATACGAATTGATAATCAGTCAAATCGACGGAGAATCCATCGGGAGAGCATTACGAGAGCACTCCGGTTCGATTTGCCTAATCAAACTATACACAAAATTTTACAATTACTAACGATTAGAAACTAGCAGAGATCAGAAGATCGAGAAGAACCGCCGTGTGAACTTACAGAGATGGAATCAAAAAGCGAAGATGGATCAATTATCATTCAATCGATGGATTAGATTTCTTAGCATTACTTGGATGGATCTTCATTTTCCTGAACAGCCAAGAGGAGGCGTTACTGGAGCGTTTCGCTTCGAAAATAGGGTTCGAATCGAGAGATTTCAAATCAGTTTTTTCCAGATCTTCGGCCTTCTCCATTCTCTTCAACTTCTCGCTGTTCATTTTCCTCATTACGTAGGCTTCGGCAAGAGAGTAATTCATGGCGTCGACGGAGTTTTTTGCAGATTGTGTGGATTAGAGAATTTAGAGAAGGTTGAATTGAATTGGTCTGGGCGAGAGAATTGAAGTGGGAAATTATTTATAGGGGGAGGAATTTTGGAAATTTGCTTGGAGGGGAAGGAAGTGAAGAATAATTTGAAGGCTGACAGCGGAAGGTTCTTTCTTAGGCGATTAGAGATGGCGGCTTCGACTTTGTCACCAAGTAACTCTAAACGACAAAACGTATTATTCTCATGAATTTGACCTTTTTAACTTCTGTTTGTTTGACCTGAATTTAAAAATATTTAAGGGATTTTTTTTTTGGTCCCTACATTTAGGTTTTAATTTAATTTTGGTCCTTCTGTTCGGAAAGCGAAGACTTTTACCTCAATATTTCGATAGTGCTCGATTTATTAATATACTCCCATTCAAAATTAGTCTAGTCAATTTTATGATCTTAATGATAAAAGGTTTTCAATATTAAATTATCATAGGTAAAATTATTGAATGTTTTAACTATTCAATTTTAAAATATTGAATATTTTAACTATTCAATTTTGAAATATATACGCCAAATATAAATTAGATTACAAATTTAAAGATTAAAATAATAAAATTTTCTACTAAATACTTACTATTTTCAAAATTAAAATAATAATATAATATTAATATTAATAATATAAAATTGCAATAGAAAAGGTCAACAATTAATGATCATTTAAACTACTCCCATGATCATGAGAATCATAACTAAAAATGAAATCATACCATGATAGAATAGGGTTTTTTGTGACGTTTGGGTCATTATATATATACTCTTTTATTTTTTTGATAAAAGTAATAAAAATATTTTCTTTTCTTTTTTTTTTTTAATACAAAAGTAAGTATTATTGAAATGTCAAAATGTTCAATTCTCAAATATATGGACTATACAAAAACTAAATTCCAATATTTGGTATTAAAAATAATATATTGAAATGGAAAATAAAAATGTTTAAATTTAAAACGCAAAGACGAAAAGTTATCATTGATATACCTATGTGCCAAAAAGGTAAATTTCCCAAATATTTAATATGTTCTATATTTTTACTTTAAACTTTAAAAGGGTTTTTAAAAAGTATAAGTAAACAAAAGGGTATATTATAAATTTATAGATTAAGAAAATTTCATATAATTCTTAACCTAACTTTTCATGTTCACATATCTCAATCAAATAAGACATTACCTAAACTTATCTCTTTATAAATATGAAATTTTTGTTCATTATTCAATTAGAAAAATATTTCCCAAGCTTTACTATATTCATGCCTCCAATATTTAATTTTCTGTTTATTATGTTTCAAAATTTTAAAAACGTTAACTATGTTATAACTTTGTAATTTAACCATATTAATAGCAAAGATTTTGAGATGAGTAATTCAATCCAGTCAAGATGTTATTCAATGCTTGCTCTATGTCAAAGACAAAATGCTTGATTTCATGATCAAACATTTGAGTAAAAACTTCATGCATGTTTGGGGGTGGTGGGAAGGAAAGCGATGAGATTCCTTCCCGCCGTTTGACCCGCATGATTCTCATATCATGAATCAATAAATTATTCTCACTTTCCTATTTTATCCATTCCCTTTCCCACAATATGCATTGTTTATCATAAGATCTATCTTCAAACTTTATTGAAAATAACTATACTTAGTACTGACATTTTAACCAAACATTTACATGCCTCCGATAACACCACTAGATACAAATTCAAAGTATGTTTAATACTTATCTTTCCATACATCAAACTATACAAAAGTGTGTCTCAAAGAAAGAAGAAGAAGAAGAAAAAAATTATACAAAAGTGCATTTCGATCAGGACCCTCTTGTTATAAATGTTGTTAAAAAGGGAAAAAATAAAATATAACCTCAAAACTATTTTTTTTAATATATATACACACACACAAGGCAAGCCAAACAGACCGAGAAGATCGTCAAATCCATCCAACTAAAATGAAATTGAACAACTAGATACATCAATAGTGTGTTCGGTAAAAATACTCAAGATACGCTTAAGCTTAACCAAAAACATATAGATATAAAAAAGGTATTATTATCATTCATATTCATTGTCTCAACAAAATAAAATGCATATTATTTTTTTGAGTATGATTCAATAGTAATTGACATGTATCTTTGAGTAAGGCACTATAAGTTTGAATCTTACGACCATAAATATAGTTAAACTCAAAATAACGCATTACATTCCGACAAACAATTACGAAGTAAACGAACAAGGAAAACTCCAACAGATGCTTTCAAGAAACTCTAGTTCATTGGTTTTTATGCAGTTATTTCATGTGCCTTTAGGTTGGCCATTATGGATCTGAGCTAAGTGCCTTCAAAATGTCATATAACTTAAGGTTTGTTTGTTTGTTTGACTAAAGTATATCACTTTTACGATAGCTAGGAGCCAGCAATAATGTTAACAGTTCAAACCCCAATCGTATGTTTGATATAGTACCTTTAACTGAGAACTGGAAAGCAATTCAAGCAATGCTTGTGAATCATCCGGTTTCAAGTAGTTTGAAACATGCTTCATAACTTCTTGCTCATTCTTTCCGAAGTCGGTGCTAAACCTGAGGGCAATAATCAATGTGAAAAAGACTAATTCGAAACGAACAATATGTTTTTTTTTATATCATCGAGTGTCTGAGTCAACTTATGCGCACCAAGATTATTCTTAAGAGACAACGACCTAACTCTATTAGGCTAGGTTGTTGAGAAAAAACCGTAGGAAATTAGTTCTCAATTAGGTAGTCGCCGGAGTTTCAATTCATTCTTTCTAAGCATGTATGATTCACACGAATTTTATTTGACGACTAGAATAATTCGGGATGGTTATAGAAAAGGTATATAACTATAAGTTGATTCCTTCACTCTGTTTTGACTAAATGACCTAATTTCTACTAGGCTCAAGTAATCATAAACAAATGGCTAAGATAATTTTACCTGTCAATGATATTAGGGGTAGATTCATGGGAAGTTGCATTATTACCAATGCAAAGTACTCTATGCAATGTCAAGAGCATTCTTCTATAGAGAATTCCATCCAAGAGATTGAAACCAAGAATTATGAGACAACTGTCCGAACAACCATCAATTCTTTCATTCTCAAAAAAAAAAAAATCAATTCTTTTAAAAGTTAGGATATTACCTCGACCTTTCAGAAACATTTCAAAATTAGCTTTGGAGAAGAAAATCATTAAAAATATTGGACAAAAAATTAACAAGGCAAATGAGCTTAGGGGTGGTGGGAAGGGATGAGAAGGGAAAAGATCTATTCCTACCATTTGGCCTATAGGGTTACATCTCATTAATCACTAATTTACTCTTACTTTTCTTCTTTTATCCCTTCCCTTCCTACCGTAGCCAAATATGACCTTCAAACGACATGGCCGTTACCAAAAAGCTTGCCTAAGTTTGAAAGGACTTTCTGACGCATCAACTTTTCATCCAACTTACTAACCGATGTTCTAATTCAAAAGTAATTTTGAAACGTTTATGAGAGGATAAGGATACTATTATAACTTTGGCCTAGACTTTCGAAACAAAGTAATAAATACCGATCGTATTTTGAAACAAAGTTCAAAAGTTATTTTGAAGGAATAAGGGTATTTTTTAAACAAAGAGCAAAATTTAGAGTATTTTTAGGCAAAAATACGATTCTGATCCCTAGACTTTGGCTTTTGTTTCATTTTAATCCATCAACTATTAAATGTTCAATTTTAGTCTTGGACTTTATCATTTGTTTAATTTTAGTCCCCAACTAAAATGAAAGAGAGAGAGAGAGAAAGAGGACGAGAGAGAAAGATAAGAAAAGGAAGATGAAGTTTGAGGACTATTTTTAAGTTCAATCAAAAATTGAGGGAGTAAAATTGGACATTTAATAGTTTAGAGACTAAAAATGAACAAATGGTAAATTTGAAAGACTAAAATTAATATTTGAAAGTGGAGGGACTAAAAGAGAACAAAGGTCAAATCCTAGGAACCAAAATGGTATTTTAACGTATCTTTTATAATTTATCCTATAAGGTACTATCAAAGTTTTCAATAAGAAATGATGACTGCGTAACTAAGGGAAGGGAGAGGAGAAAGTTTACGTCAATGTAGGGTGATGAAAATCTTACAAAGCAATAATGGCAACTATAATATGCTCTAATAAATGTTTGAAAGAAAACAGCATGTTAATGAGGATGTTATTTCGATCTTACCATTTAAGAGTCATATTAACTGATGCAGTATTGTTAATCAAATCCATGACAAGCCCTCCGTCCCTTAAAAAATTTTGAGCTGCTTCCATCAATTCTTGATCTACATTCCCTGGAGAATAGCATCGAAGAGCGGGCCCAGATCGGGTACCACAGACTAGTGCAAAATGAATTAAAGGCTCTACATACGGAAGAGAAACCTATAACATAATAGAAATAATATATTCAGACTATGAAAACTCAATTTCCTGGAGAATAATATGGGACCAAAAGCTTAACCAAGCAAGAATGATCCGCTTCGAGCTTATGATCAACCATCACAAAAGAACCAGATGACTATGCTTAAATTCTTCTATGCAAATAAATGGCGTGGTCTTAAATCTTAACTAAAAAAGTTCACATATATCACACACATACATTCATGGATAACTGGCACATAATAGAGAAACATATAACAATCATGGAATAACCTAGTGGCCAAGAGTGCCTTAAGAAACTAAAAGGTTGTGGATTCAATTAATAGTGACACCAAGTAATTAACTTCCTACAGGTTTCCTATAATCCAAATATGATAGGCTTAAACGGGTTGTTATGTGAGAGTAGTCGAGTCGAAGTGTGCATAGGCTGATCTGAACACTCATAAATATTAAAAAATAATAATAAAACAATACATAAAGTAAACTAAGGGAGTTTAGGGCAAGAAAAACGGTAATGATCTCAAGAGGAAAATCCTCATACCCACATTTGGGACACCAAAAAGCATTACCCACGTAATCAATATTCATTCCCTCCATAGTCACTATTATTTCCCCCATAATTTCATTCCTCTCATAACCACTTTATTCTCCTTGTAACTACTTTTCATCCTCCTTGCCCGAGGGCCCAAATGCCCCCCACCCCAGATTTTTTTAGGTCAGATTGATATGAAACATTGTTCCATTTGATAATAAAATTAGTACTGAAAATCACACGGGGGATGGATTGTCTCACTTTAGAACGTTTATCTTTCGCACCAAATGGCTTCATGAGATTGTATGGTGGTCTTTGGTTGCCCCTCAAAATTCCATTTTGGATAGCTGAAAGTGAGTAGGTGTCCCCTCCAATAACATACTTGAAGTCTCCGAACAGTTTTCTTCTTTCCAGCGCTCCAACAGGATGACCACATACCAATATTGCATGGATGGCCATCATATTGTAGAGATTAATAAAGAAAGCGAGCTTCTCTTCCCGTGCCAAATTGTGTATTTCAACTCTTTGTAGCTCTTCAACAATTCTCAAATACCTGTCAAAATATTGATGTTAAATCAAAATCTTTGCATGCACAAAAAATATAAATAAAGAGCAATACGCTTGAATGTGCTCATACAAAATTTACTCAGTGAACTAACCTAGCGAATTCCTCACTCCCATGAATACTTCTGTAATCTACATGCTTTCCATCCTCTGATACATAGGCTTCAAAAATGGCAAAGGACAAAAATCTCAGCCTAGATGCAATATCTGTTATCGGCTTTGGCTTCACCTCTATAATACCTCTTGCAACGTTGTGACACTGAGTTGCAACAACAGGATCATCATCCAAGAACCGGTATAAGTAGCTACCATCTTCAAATAGATTTTCCCTAAAAACAGGATTATTAATGATAAACGAAAAGGGTGGCAGCCACAACACTAAAAGAAGAAGCAAAAGTAACTTACTCAAGAACATGCTGGAAAAAAAGTTTGCTTGAGAGCTTTCGTCCAAATTCAATAGCCTGATCAGTGCACCAACCAAAATGATAAATTAAAAAAAAATAATAATAATAACAAAGACATCTCCGGGATCAATTGGAGAGCAATGCAACAGACTAGAACTTAAGTACCACGATAAAGATCAAAGCAATGCAATTACTTGACACAAATATTTCTATTCGTAGGAAATAATATTGGATTTACACAAGATACCATGGCTACAAGGAAAATATACAATATCCTTATTATTTTATATCTTCGTCAATCAATAAACAGAACATGCTAGTTTTAAGGCCCTGTTTTCCATAAGGAATAAATGAACAAAAACCTCAGCGTATCTAATGTGGTGAGGGAAGACAACAAGAGCAATAGCTAAACCAGGTTGTCTATGACTAAGAGTTCATGAATTTGAATCCCACATCCACGATTGTTGTTGAATTCAAAAAAGAAAATGGAGGGAAGAACTTTCTTTGTACAATGTATTCAAAAAGTGTTTTCCTAACAAATTACTCTAATATAGAGTTTACATCGTTGTTCTGACACGGTCTTAGAATGAAAACCAATTTAAATTTAAATGACACTCAATTACATGGGAAAGAAAAAAATGGTGCGCCACAAAATGAGGAAATAACAACAAGAAAGAAAATTGAAAGGCTTATGTTGCTACCTTCTCATTCCTCGAGTAAACATGGTCTTGGTATTGGTAAATGTCAAACATAAACACAGGACGGTAAGTAAATTGTATATATTTCACTACCTAGATTTGAAATCATCCCACCTACAACTAAAACCGTAAATATCGCGCCTCCTTCCCCCTCCTTCTGGCGCTGATATCTGGCACCGGGGGGAGACCGTTGACGATGACCCCCCATCCTCGTTGTCTTTTTCTCTCTTCTTTTCTACTTCTTCTTTTTCTTTTTTCTCATGTCTGCTTATCTTCTCCGACTGTTTCTTCTTCTTCTTCTTCATCCTCCCTTTTCGACCTTTGACAACCTCTCCACAGATCCGCCATCCTCGCCCATCTTCACAGACTCTCCTAAACTCCCTCCTTAACCTCACCTTAGCTAGATCAAGCTCACCAGATATTCTTCTCCTCAACCTCCGTTTTTTGTCTATCTCTCTCCCTCCTTGATGGCTTTGCTTGCTACTCTCATCTATGCGAGTTCTTCCCCTCCTTAGACGCTTGCTAGCATCAACATCTATTCCTCACTTATTTGTCGGTCACATTGCAACATAAACGTCCTCTCCATAGACGTTTTAGCCTACCATGTCGAGAGCCTTCTCCCCCTCTTCAGACGCTCCCTTGCAACGACGTCTCCTCTTTTCTCCATCCTCTTCGAGTTTCAGCCGGCCACAGACAGCATATGAAAGACTCTTCCTTCCTCCCTTCGGTTTCTCTTGTGCTAACAAGTAGGCAATTATGAACCCCATCAGCATCATCATCCACCCTCTCATCCAGACAGAGTTGGTATCATCGCAGCTGACCTTCCCCTTCTGCAACAGATTTCACCGTCCTTCCTCATTGGCAATTTATTGGCATATCAGCTACTCCAAACGAACTTGGAAGAGAATTTCGGAAGAACCCTCCCATATATAGAGGAAAATCGTGGAAGCTTGGTTTAATACCATACCTCGAATTTTTATAAAGCTTTTAAGTTCTTGGAAATTGATATGGTCCTATGGTTGGTCTTTCCTCTCCTATTCCCCCTTGTGATGGTTCTATGATTGGCCCTACCCCTCTCTTCTTTCTCCTATATAGTTTTTTATTTAATCAATGAAAAGTTTCTTTGTTTCTTATCAAAAAAAATAAACGCTACAAAGTAGTAGAAGTAGACACAGAGTTCCATAATTTCCTACAAAAGAAAATATTTGTGAACAAAGAGAACAACATCCAATTTTGAGTATAAGCTCAGAAGTATTAGTTTAAATTGGGGAACTTTGAACAAGAAAGATTCGTAGGTGTTTCATGGTTTTGCAAAGGGCAATCAATATATAAATAAAACTCCGATAATGAATTAAATAAGAATAGAATAATATAAATAAAAGATTGCCTGCACGCCAAGAAGCTAGAAAAACTTTCAAACTTCATAAAAATATTATTTCAATAGTTAAACATAAGATTAAGTAAATTCTTCTAGGACAGACTACCATGCTGCCGCAATACCTAAATGCATTATGCACTTGAGAGATAAATTATGAACATGCTATTTGAAAGAGTAGTATCTTCTTTCTAAAAAGATAGCGAAGGTAAAGAGTCGAACTCACCTCTTCCCTTTCCAAATATTGATCCTCTGATAAAAAATCCACAGCTTCTGAGCCTAAAAAACAGTTGGTGAATCGACGCATCTTGTAGAACCGGTCCTTAACAACAATAGATTCTTTCATTTTTCGAACAATCAAAGCCAACTCATCAACAGTCCCACTACTGGAGACATCATCTTCACCAGAAAGAGGTGGTAAAGGGGCTTTAAGTGATGGTGGTTCAGTTTTCAGATACTCAATTTTCTCATCAAGCTTGCCAGACTCATCCAATTCTCTTAGTTCATCCAAGCCTCCAATAACGATTGAGTTAAAAAAGATCTTTGGTACCGCAGAAGACCCAGCAATTTTCTCAAGCTCCAACTTTCTACCCGGATAAACATCAACATTGATCTCAACGTATCTAAGTCTCTTCCGAAACAAAAATAGTCGAGCCTCTTTGCATTCTTTGCAATCTAACCTTGTGTATAGAACAATCCTGCCTTTTATTTTGATATCTAATGTTGATTCTCCAACAACATCCTCCACCTGCTCAGTTTTGATTAGTGTATCAGCATCACGAGATATCTTAATATAATTAAGGGGATTCCATGCAGTTCTTTCCAAAGGTTTTTGAGGGATTTCCTTGACTTCATTTTCTTTATTGGAATTGGAAGCATGTCGAGTCACGTCAATAGAAGTATTAGGGCACTCTTCATCTTTTTTTCCTGAAAAATGACGTAAAACACAAGAAACTGCGACTACGCCCTTTTCCTTAACAAAGTTTTTTAATGCCCATGCCCTGTCAACAACACCTTGGTTCTCTGAATCACTATCTATGGAACGATTTGACAGACTTCCACTACCTCCGATCTCAGGAACTTCAGTTCCATCAAAGACAGGCTCTGAAGCTTTTTCCTCACCAAGAACTTCTCCAACTGGTTGATTTATCCTTATTTGAGCCTTAGAACCTACGCCTTCATCATCACTGTCTGAATCTTCGTCAGAGGATTCAGATTCTTCAATTTTATCCTCTTCTATCTTTTCATTAGAGTCGTCATTTCTAATAATCTGGTTCGGGTTTTCAACTACACATTTAGACTGCAAATCCAACTTTGCTTCCACCTCGTGAGGTAAGTCGCCTTGAACATTCTCCTTTCCCACCACTTCATCATGAGCCTCACATTTCAAATCAATGTTCTCATCCTTTGCTACTTCATCAAGCCCTTTATCCTCCGTTTGCATAGCGCTTATCCTATCCTCCCTGACTGACAAGGACTGTTCAATCTCCACTTTAGACTCTCCTCCATCTTTCTCTTCATAAAGGCCATGTTCCTTATCCCTTTCAGCAGTGGGTGAAGTTGCCATCTCTTCTTTCAGTTTCAGTCGTTCCTAGTGAAGCAAGTGTCACCATTCAAATGTAGCATTCAAGAGCCTGCATAATTTGTAGTTGATGCAAATTCATTTAAAAAACAAATTGTAAGACGTTATCCAACAACCAAACATTCAGGAGAAGAAATCTGTGTGACAGCAACAAAAAGCATTCCAACAAATTTCAGTTTCCGTGTTACACAACAGAAGAACGAGAACTTCTCAGCGTCATGAACATAACATTAGCTGTATTAACCCCTAGGCATAATAAAAAACGCGAGTTGTTCAAAGTAAATTCATCTCACTAACATCATCACCATCCAAACATAAGAAATATAAAACTCGTCCACTTCCATTTCCACAAATCTTCCACCTCCGTATTCAAACACGTCTAAAACAAAATCATTGTTGATTTCCAAAACCATTAAAGCAAGAGAAAGACAGAAAGTAGAAGAAAGTGCATACAGGATTGACGAGGATGAAAATTCAGAACCTTAAAATACCGTCTAGGATGACAAAAACGAATCCAGAATCCGGCAATAGATCTTTCTTGAGGGGACGGAGTGATGAACAACCTTGGAAAACGCGTTTGAATTGAGAAGAATTTGCAGAAATATAGTAGGAATTAAGAAGAAACGGATCGATGTGTGAAGATGAATGAACGTTACAAGTGGAAATTAATTGTGATGAAAGTTTCTTTTGACATTTTTATTCACCCTTTGACATTGAATAGAACCCGCCGGCAGGAGTTCGTAAGAAATAAAAATATAAAAAGGAAAAATAAATTGGAAATAAGAAATTGGAGAGAAGCGGGAAGTCCGTGCCCATGGGCTGTAAACAGAAAAATGTCACGCATTTACCAACTTTATCTTTTATTTTTATTTTTTATTTTTTAAAATGGTATATTTTGACAATGTCGGCATAACTGGTACTCGATTAGTGGATTGAATCTTCGTAGTATTTTTTATGCATGATTTGTTATTCTCGTCCTGTACTTAAAAAAATAAAAAAATTGTATATTTTTATTTTTGAAATTCAGTTTATTCTATATATTTCAATAATATTCACTTTTAGTTCTAGTATGTATGGTTAGTTTATTGCTCTATTTGTTTTATTTTTTTAAAATAACGAATAAAATCATGTCAAAATACAATAATCAATTTATCAATATATTATTATTTAAAATTAATCGAATCAAATTAGATTATGTATTTGACAATTTTAGTCATATTTTGTCATGTGGATGACTAAAATAGAATCATATTTAAATATTATAAATAAATTTATTTAATTTGGAATATATATCCAAATATAAATTAAACCCCCAACTTAATTTTTTTTTTTAATCTTTAAATACATACCATTTTCGAAATTAAAAATGATAATAAATAAATTTGCAATAAGAAAATCGGGTTGATAGTCATTTAGTCTACTTACTATCCGTTTATCACTAAAACCATAACTAAAAAGAGAAATCATATTGTAATTTTTTTTTTTTAATTTTTGGTTATTAATTTTATATATTCATCAAATAAAAATAATAAAAAAATAATTTCTTTTTTGTTAGTACTAAATTTTAATAAAAACGTTCAATTTTGAAATATCGGGATCAAACTGAAACTATACTCAAATTTATAAATTAAAAGTGAGCATTATTATAATGTTATGAGTAAAAATGTTAAATTTTGAATCATGTGAACCAAAGGTTCGAGCCACAAAACTCCTCGAATAGAACATGACCAACCCGTGGAGGTGACTCTCCGACCAGAAAAATCATACAAATCCAAGCCCACAAAATAAATCAATAAAACAACAACTAAAAGATCCATGTTGGGTAAAAGGATTAGCGAGCAAATAAAATAAAATAAAGGAAATCGACTTAAAACTGGTCAACAAATCCTGAATATCCACAACCACATTGTTGATCTCAAAAATATATTAAAAGATGACATCAATAATATCAATCATCATTTAAAAGTCATATTCCACCAATACGAAGGAAGGGGTTAGGAACATCAAGTAAAATATGCCTAAACCCCTCTCGAATAGTCAATCCTTACATCATTAAGGGTTGCCTTGATCCCTCCAATAGCACCAAATAGCAATGGTCTTCTCCTCAAATCTCTAGCAATCCATCCTAAAATAATATTGACAGCAGCCTAAATCTGACACTTAGACCACTCGGTCAAACTGTCTATGAGTAATAGACCTAATATATATTTATTATTTCATTAAAATATTTGTAACCTTAATTACTTCAATATATACAACTATAGTTCTTTCATTTTACTTTAAAGTGTTAGACATTTAATTTTAAAAATTGAGTTGACACGTGCCAAAGCGAGCATAGCTCAGCTTGCCACTAGTGATGTCTTAACATTCACTCGATTAGTGATGCGAGTCTCCCCAAAAAGAAAGAAAGAAATGGAGCTGAAACTAAACATCTATCAAACCCTATTTATTGCAATTTATATTCCAGTTGTAACCATGAAAGTTTGAAACAATTTATACTTGACAAAACGTAACTTCAATTCTTTGTCTGAGTTTTTTTATATATATATATATATATTTTTTTTTTTTTTTTTTATGACACGAACAGTAAAGAAACACTTAAATAGAGAGAGAGCAACATTTGCTAGGATACGCACCCAGGGGACACCGCATCCGGCAATATCAAGGTTGTACTCCACCCGCACTACCTGGAGAACATCTTCCATGATTTGCAGAGAAACTTCTTCAAAGCAGCAAATCTTGATAAATGATGAGCCAAATTATTTGCAACTTCAGACAGTCATCCCCGAGCATGCCCAAATCATTTTTTAGAGAACTCTGAAAAATAAGTAAACTAACCAGGCGTTGGTTATCAGTTTCTTCTTCTATTCTTTGTCAGAGTTAAGAACTTAATTATGAAATATATAAGTTAAACATCTACTATCATAATGTCAAGTTAAGAATAGTGTATTTACAATAAAGTTCATGCAAATTAATCTATATTAACTTTACCTTTTCACTAAAATCACTCCAAAGCATATCATCTTCTTCAGAGCTCTTTTAACTATTT
>JBBMEG010045230.1:0-18087 GCA_037832605.1 Cyclanthera cordifolia | reverse complement strand
ATAAAATTATTTTTAAAGAACTAAAAAGTTAGCAAACACTATTCACCCCCCTCTAGTGTTGCCTTTCGATCCTACAGTTTAGCAAGACTAATCCAATGATTTGATTCAACTTCAAACCTAAAGCAAGACTTGAAAGAAATACGACATCAAATGGGTTAAAACGCAAATTTTGATATTTCCATCTCTATTCCCATTTTACAATCCTATATATACTAATTGAATAGTCATCACTAAAGGACACAACCTTTCACTAATGACCTAATTCAACCGCTATCCCTTTAAATTCATACGTGAACAATATTACATTTAAATACATGAATTCAAATTGGTACATAATTCATGAATAATGCCAATGAATCTGGATTTTCATGATTCAATTTGTCCTTTGGATGAAAAGATGGGTACTTAGTTTGAAAGGTTGCAATTCTTCAAAAAGTGTAGACATATTTTCTTAATATGAATCATGTATTTTCTTCCTCCATGCCATCATTCAACTATATGAGTTTTCTCGTGTCATCTTCATTTCATTCTCTTCTTGGCTTGTTGTGCCTAATGTTATAATTAAATTTTTTGGCTAAAAAAATCTGTCTCTTCTTGTGCATTGGCAAGCTTTTTAAGATGTAATGTATAAGCCTCTTGAATCATCTTTGTCTTGCTTCTTGTAATGGGTCTTTCGGGTACATGCAATACATTTGTGGTTGGATCCATATCAGGTCATTTTTTCATTAATTACGCATTTAATATACAAACTCCATTTTGCTTTATCGCATTAATGAGATTGATGATGATATGCTCATGGTTAGTTGGGTGTACACTTGGATAAGTTTGTAGGACATACATGTGGATCTAATTCCAAGTTAATAAACTAAAACGTCTACAATATATGGACTAAGACATGTGTGTCTAAGTCCTGGTAACGTTGTTGATACGACTCGTTTTGCAAATGTTGCAAACTCCTTGATCCTTGTTTTGCATGTGGAGTCATGTGAGTGGGGGTACCTATGTAAAATGGAGTTTTTGTATAAGACGGGACAAAAAGTTTTGTGATCGGTCTAGTAATTTCGTTATAGACTCGCATCTTATTTCATTAAAAATGATTGTATGTAAATGTGATACAAATCCTGAGTAGGTTGTGAACTCCTGCCTCTCATTGGCTGAGCCCAGTCAAACAATATTGGGTCAATAAGATTTCCACGTTGGGGATTGTCGAAGTGAGTGGCTTGGAACACAACGTGATAAGAAGGAATTCACGTTTCTCAAATATTGAAGAAGATGTAGAGATATTCGCTTATGAACTGATTTTATGGCTTGACAAATGGATCTTGCCTCTCATTGGCTTGAAAGAACATTAATTTATAGTAGAACTATAAATAACTTATTCATTAGAGGAATCAGTATGCTTGAGGAGAAAGATGTAACCATAAGGGTAGAACAAATCTTTTGTCTTAGTGTGAATTATTAACAAGCTCGTGAAGGTTCACATGACAGATGATCGATTACATCCGTGGACATAACTTGTCCTATAGTGCGAAAGAGTTCAACACACGTCTTTAATGGAATAAGTTTGATGTTAACAAATAGGGATTGGATCCTGCATAGTTGTAGCTTTCAACCTATAGGTCCACAGTTCTCGAGTTAGCTTATACTTACTGGTACATTATTTTAATAGGGAGTAAATTTGAAGAGTTCATACTCATGGATTAATTATGTTGGACACTATTAATAGGAGCTTCAGTTTAATTTATTAAACTCGGTTACTAATATATTGGATATATAAATCTAATATTTATTGGATAAAGATTAGTGATGAATAATTAGTTTATTGGATAAATTAATTATAAATAATTATTGGATAATTATTTAGTAAGAGAAAATTAATTAATATATTGGACATATTAATTGCATAAATAATTATTGGATAATTATTTGAATGATTAATTTATTGGATTGATCAATTGTAAATAATTATTGGATAAATATTTAATTAAGAAATCTGAGTAATTGATATGTTGGACATATTAATTGGTTTAATGATTATTGGATAGTTATTAAATGGAGAATATTAATTAATATGTTTAACATATTAATTAGATTAATAATTATTTGATAATTATTAAGGTAGATAATTAATGTAGGATATATTAATTGAGTATTTATTTATTTATATATATTGAATATATTATACAATTAAATTTTATTGGATAAATATCAATTAAAAATAAATAAAATAATATATGAGTTATATTGAAAATTTCTCTCCTTATTTAAGGAAAAATTTCTCCCTAGAGCGGATAAAATTTTCGAAAATGATATTTAAATGAGAAGAGAAAAATCTTTTATTTTATCCTAATATCTTTTAATATTGAATATTGAAAGATATTTAATTTTTCTATTTTAAATAATCTCATCTACTATAAATAGAAGGTTTCAGATATCTTCATTCTCATCTCACTCAATTTCAAAGTAACAAATCTCAAAAAAAGAAATCCTCCGAAAGTTAAGATCTATCTTTCTTCTTTGTTAGTCAGGACTTTGACAAAATTATCTCAACGCTCAATATAGTAAAAAATTCATAGCCAGGAAGATTGAAGAAGGTCAATCAAGAAGTCGTTTCAGGGAGATAAATCGATTCTACTTAATATAAAGACATGTTAGAATTGACCACATGCGTTAGTCAATAATGTGAGTTTTCTTTTACCTAACAATAAGACAATCACCTAAGGTAAATGCATGTAGATTAACATGATTAATCAAGATAATTAAATGATTTAATTATTGATTTTTATTTTTAATCACTCTTTCGCGGCGTTAATTGCATGCTCCTACCTTCAACTCCCAACAATTTGTGTATAAAATGCACAATTAGTGAAAATAATGACCTTTATTAATAACCAAAAAATAACATTAGATATCTAACATTAAACTCTTTGTTCTTTAATTTTAAATTACTAGCCCTTTAGAACACAACCGCTAACAAAGAAATTTGTTCTTACCCTTGTGATTACATATTTCTTCTTAAGTGTCATTGATTCCTCTACTGAGCAAGTTGTTAGTCCGACTACAAACTAGTTTCCTCTTAGGCATATGAGAGGCGGGTATCCTTAGTTCAAGCTCTATAATCAGTTGTTAAGGGAACAACTCTATGACTTCCTCAATATTAGAAAATGTGTGAATTTCTTCTTGTGACGTTCCGTTCTCAGCCAATCACTACGGTAATCTCCAATCAGTTGTTAAGGGAACAACTCTATGACTTTCCCAATATTAGGCTTATTGACCCAACGCTATTTGTTGGTCACACCCATGCACATTAAAGAACGCTTTTATAAAGCAAGAGTTCACAACCCACTCATGATTACGATCTCATCAACATAAGATCATCTTTAGTGAAGTAATTTATGCAAGTCTTAAACAGAATTACTAGAGGTGGTCACAAAACTTATGGTTTCTTCTTATGCAAAAACTTCTTTTTGCATAGGCTCCCCACTCACATGTCTCCACATGAATAACCAGATCAGCTCATCTGCAACATTTGCAAAATGGGTCGTACAAACAGTGTCACGAAGATATAGGTGTCTAGCCTTAGTCCATATACTATACTTGTTTTAGATATTAACTTGAAACTAGATCAACTTATATGTCTCATATACTTGTTCAAGTGTTCATCCAAATAACCAAGGGCATATCACATTAATCTCATCAACGCAATATAACTTAATTGTGTTTGTAATTTAAATGTGCAATTAATGAAAATAATAACATTTATTAATAACTGAAATGTCACATTAAATGCTTTATTATTTAATTACAAACTACTAGGAATTTAAGATACAACCCCTAATAGTTATTGTGTATTCTTGGGCTCTACTCTTATTTCATTGTCCTTTAAGAAACAACAGGTGGTTGCTCGTTCAAGTATCGAATCCGAATATCGAGCTCTTGTGCATATTGCTTGTGAGTTGAAGATCATTGCTCTTCTAGTTGAATTATGGGTCCTACTATCGACTCATCCAATAACATATTGAGATCGACGTTCACTTTATTCACGATCAAGTACTTCCCATCAGCTAGATATTCGTTATATTCCCTTCTTTGCTCAAGTGGTCGATGCTCTCACTAAAGCTTTACCTCTTTCTTGATTTTTGTATCTTCGTGACAAATTTGGCCTCTCTTCGGTACCACCGCGTTTAAAGGAGTATGGTAAGACATAATATCACACCTACCTTGAACCATGTTATTTATTATTTGTGTACCTTATTGTCCATATATTTATTGCCATTTGCATCGTCAAATATAGTTGAGTCCAATATGTATTTAAAATGTTATACTCTTCTATTTGGCTTCTTAATAAAGCCTCTCCTCTTCAATAACATCGACGAAGAGAATTCAAGATCTTTTGCTACACTTATTCACATTTGCTCTTTATTTTTCAAGTTCTGATCTGCATTTTCTCTATGTTTTTCAAGTTATGATTACTGAATGATAGGAAATGAATAATTAGAAATGAATAATTATCTTGAGTGATTAAAATGAATAGCTAAAAATAAGTGATTATTTTGAGTGATTAGGTTGGTTCATTTGAATGTTTTTGTTTGAAAAAGAGTTACAAAAACTCATTTGTAATAGCTCGTTAATAACGCCAAATAAACACTCTCTTATGTGTTTAGAGGAAGAGAATAATTATGGTAAAATGACTATTTGTGTTAGGAATGAAGAAAATGATTATTGAAAAAAAATAAAAGAATGAATATGATTGAAGTTTAAAATAGTTATATTTAATCGCCTGTTTAGCCCACGAAGGGATGTCAACCAAGGGTTTACCCCAACGAGAAGAGTTTCCCAGCCCAACAAGTTGCTAAGCCATGATTGGAACTTTAAACTTTTAAAGGTAATATAAAATTATTGACCAACTCGTCTATTTAACTTATTTGCTATAGATATGTGTGATAAGTTATTTATGGACATTATTTTCATTTCAATATTTACCTTGTGTTATTTAATATATCATGATATTTGTAATTATTTATAAATTTTTAGAGAAATGAAATAAAGTTTAAAATAATTTTAAATTTCATATAAATAATAAATAGCATAGAAATAAACTTTTAAAATGTTATGTTTGTTTATGGTAGGAAGGAGTTGTTAAGTACTACTTCTCAAAGAACTACTCGTTTGTGTTTGGTAATAAACAATGACTTTTAACTACTCATCGAACCCTCTATCAAACTACTCAATTAAATTTCACATCGAACATATCACTCTACTACTACTAACACAAATTCTCAAACAAGTAATTAATTACCTAACTGCTATTAACACCAATCCTCAAATAAGTAGCTAACTACTCAAAACTACTATTTACCCTTTCACTCCTCTCCACTCCACACCTTTCTACAAAAAACAAACACATGAAGAATAAAAATAAATAGTTTTTAATTATAAATATTATATTAAGAAAATATTAAATGTCTTTAATTTTTTGAAAATTTTTTTTTATCACATCACATCATTAGTTTTATTCCTTCCTTTCTCATTGTACCAAACAACAATTTATTTATTTCTTCCTTTCCCTTCTCTTCACCCAAACATATATTTACTCTCACTTTCCTTTCCATATGTTACACAAAAATAAAAAGTAGTTAAAGATAATAATAAAAAAAAAAGGAGTTTTTTCAAAAAAAAATATGAATATAAACCAAAAGGGTAAACACATTTGTTTTATTATTTGGTAATTCAGTTTAACACTCGTGTCACGAATTTGATCGTGGAAATTAGTATTTAATTGTCATTTATTTGAGCATAGTTATGCGCTACGGAAGGTTTGTAAGCAGTATAATTAATTACTTGATAAATGATTAAGAATTACTGGATAAATGAATATTCAATTCTAATATAATTATTACACAAGTATCAAAATTTTAATTTAATTGCTTTTGTATTTATTTTTATTTTAACCAATTAATAAATGTTGCTCGAATCCTTTTTTGCCCCTTAATCTCTCAATATGGAATATCTTTCTATTTTTATACTTTCTTTTATTTACCTTATTTTGATTGTATTTAATTTTTGATTCTTTAATGCTTACCTTATTATGAATAATCACATTTAATTACGTTTAAAACTGTAATTTAACTAACATTTTTTCTCTTCTTTTTAGGTGTGCGTTTTTTCATTATTTTACAAAGTATTCCTCTTCTTTCTTTTTCTGCACAAGATAATGTCAATGTCTTTTTATAATACTTCATTTATACATATGTATAGTTAATATTATTACTCATTGTCTTCATATTTTTTAAAATTTTATAAGTTGTTAGAGTTATCATCTTCATAGTTAACACATCTATTACTTCTTTAGATTATAAATTTTATACTGTAAGTATGACTACAAAAATATTGAGTTAGTTTATTCTATACGAATGCAGTTAGTTTTGTCGCACTCAGTGTATTATTGAAGTATCTTTTTCACATTTGAATGTATAATACAAGTTGTTCAAACTCAATCCCTATTAAAATTGTTTGCGAATGTATAATACATGTATATATCACATATTTTATGCACAATATACACATATTATTTGTTGATTTATAATATTACTAACGTATTATTGTTTCAAAAAACCAGCAAAAAAAAAAAACCCTAAAAAACTTCGAATGAAACTATAAATAGAAAAAAAAAGTTGAGAATTTGAAATTATAGAAGGTAGTGATTTTTTGAGTGAAAGAATGTTTTGGGGGAAATTAGGAAGTTTGAAAGAAAATATTATCGAAAGTTGGGTAATTTAAATTGGAATTTTAAAACTTTCCTTTCATATACAATTTTAACCATTTTAGGAAAATATTTTTTTTGTTTTTAAAAAGTCTAAAACCTTATGAATGGAAAACGACAAGTATATATACAAGGATATTTATGTAACTTGCAATACATTAATATACCCAGAAAATAACAAAATGAATAAGTATGCAATAATTTTAGATTTTTGTGAGATAATTATATGCTACTTGGCTATATATATATATATATATATATATATATATATATATATAAAGTTCTCTAAAAATTATTGCTCTAAGGGCCCGTTTGGGGCGCCGGGTTGGGCCAGGAAGGGTTCCCAACCCGGCGTTTGGCCTGCCAGGTTCTTAACCCGCCCCAAAACGGCGCGTGTGGGTCACGCACCGGAATAACCGGCGCGTAACCCCGGGCGTCTCTTTTTTTTTCTTTTCTTTTTTTCTTTTCCGATTTTCCGATTTTCTTTTTTTCTTTTTTTTTTCTTTTTCGTTTTCCCTTCTTCGTTTTTCCTTCTTCTTCCTCTTTCCTTTTTATCTTTCTTCTTTTTCCTTTTTCTTCCTCTTTCCTTTTTATCTTTCTTTCCTTTTTCTTTTTCAGTTTCTTTAATTTTTTTTCTTTTTTATCGTGTTTAATTTTTTTCCTTTTGTTCTTCTTCTTTTATTTCCCTTTTTCATTCAATTTTATTTTTATTATTTTTTTCTTTTTTTCACTCTTAAATATTTAACTTTAATTATAAAAATAAATTGTTTAAAATGAATCAAATAATATTAACCAATTGATCTATTTAACTTATTTATTTATAAATTGTATATATTTTATTTATGTGTATTTACTTTACTTTCAATATTTAATTTTTTTTTTATCATATATCTTGTTATTTAAATCATATTTGCAACTATCTATATATATATATATTATCATAAATATGTATTTGATCTTTTTGATTATTGTTTGTTTAATCAATTATTTTACTTCATTTAATAATAATAATAAAAAAAATAGGTCTTTTATATTTATTTTCAAATTGTAGTTAAAAAATTTGGAAAAAAATAAATTCATATTTTAAATCACGTCTTTTAAAAATATTTGTAATTGTTTTGATCATTTAACTTTAACAGATTTTAAATTTCATAAATAACAATAAACTGTAAATAAATTTTAAATACGTTATTTTATAAATAAAAAAAATGTATTAAATAGAATGATAAATAAAACTTTGAAAAGTTGATTTAAAAAAAAAAACTTGAAAATATTAATGAAATATTCAATTAAAAATATTCTTTATTAATTATTTTATTTTTTATAAAAAAACAATATATTTTACTTTTTATAAAAAAACATCTCATCAATCATATCCATCTACTTTTATCCCACCTCAACCCACCACCCTAATCATCATTTTCCTAACACTTCTCGCTCAAACCCATCACCCTCAACGCCGTTTTAATAATACTTCTCATCTCATCCCATCGCATTCCATCCCTAAATTTATAATCTCCTACCACAATTTATAGTAGAAAAAAATAAAGTTGCTCTATCAAATAAATGACTTTTTTTGAATGATCAGATCTTCCACACAAAAAAGTATAAACTAAAAAGTAAAAAAAAAAAAAAAAAAATTATCGGAAGTAATGAAAGTATTTAAAAACAAAAGTAGAAAGCAGTGACTCCGTCTGCAAGTCCTACAGTGTTGTCGTCTCCGTTCACACTTGGCCGGCAACGAAACCATTTTGTCTCCTCTGCCCATAACAATTTCACCTTCTCCTCTTTCTAGAACTTCATATTTTACCAAACATTTATCCCTTCTTTGGATTATCCTTTTTATATTGAAATGAAATTCGAAACAAAAGATCAACAAAATTCCATTCAAGTATTAATTCATCCACAGAAAACAGAATGAGGGTAGCCCATGAAATTTTCCAGACATTTAATCCGAAAAAGAAATTGAAAAAACAGAGGAAAATAGTTCAGAGTCTAAGAAGATTGATTATTGTGTATATGCAAATTCACAGCCAGTTGAGCTAACGACTGGAGATTGCAACGCAGAATGGTGTCGACGAACACGGTGGTTTCTTCTTTTGTGTTTCCCGGCGGCGTATCGACGGCGTATGACTCAACCACGACGGTTTTATTCCCGCCGTCGGCCGGCGACGGGTGGAGCGTTGTGACGGATCTGTAGTTGGCGAGGCGGTGGTCGCCGCCGATCATGCTGAAGCTGAGGATGTGTTGTTCGTCGTCCAGAATCTCCAGTCGTTCGGTGCTGCAGCCGGCGGGAAGGCCGGAGATGACGTGGACCTCCCTCAGAGTACCGACGCTGCCGTCGCCGACGACCACGTGGCAGCTCTTGACGAAGTGCTTGTAGGCCTGAGGGTTGTCGAATCGCCGGACCACAGACCAGACGGTGGAGACGGGGGCGGCGATTTCTTGGATCACGGCGGCGCAGGTCTGGGTAGGCCCCACCGCGTGCGTGTGGTATACGGCCACGGATTCCGGCACCGAAGACCGTTTCTGAGCCTCTTTATGGCAATGGATTGAGGCGATCATTGAATCGGAGCGGTCGATTTGAACAGACGATACTGAGGGCTTCGAAGGCATTTCCGGTGAAAATAGCTATTCAAATTTCTACTGGAGAATAAAATATGTAACAATTAACGAATAAATGGAAAGAAAGAAGTTTATTAGTTGCCAGCCGACACGGCGATAGACGGCGGCGATTCTTCGGTCGGACTGGCGGTTGATTTTAAGCTCAGCCTCTCAACGATTGGTTCACAGACGAAATGCATGTGCGTGGGTATCTGTTATTTTTATATATATCAAGCGGAAGGGCAACTTGGTCGTATGCTATTACCAAAATATCCTTTGGTCCTATTATTATTATTATTTCAGTACAAATTCGGGAACCAACCTCGAACTTCAAACATGTTTTGTATTAGTATTTGAATTAATATTTTATTAAATATTTCTAAAGAAAACAATATCAAATTTTAACTATGATCATTACTTTTAAATATTTAGAATAAATTTTCATATTAAATATTAATTTTAAATATTTTTAAAAATTGTATCCAAACAAGTTTCAATTGCGATTTTAGGCTTATTTTCTTTACGGGTAATGTGTGTGAATTATTTGAACTAATGAGTTTTTGTCAACTTTTCTCTTTAAATATTTCTGAACTTTATAAAATATTTAAAAAAAATCAGTGTTGTTTAGTTTTGATTGAAATGGTTATAATTTTGTTCAATAATATCATTGACTCTAAAAGCTATTAAAAAAAATCTGCAACATTAAATTTTGATTGAAAAATAAAAATTTATTTGAATAAATATGTCAATAATGGTTGAAAATATTGAAAAATAAAATCTTACACCAAATGTGGATTCTTCTTATTTCTCACTTCTCTATTTTGTTTCCCGAAATTAATGACAATAAACATATATTACAATTTGATCAATAACACTCTATTAAATTTAAAACTCATAACTATAACCATTTGTTAATTAATCAAATATGAAAATGGCTAAATTATTAATGAGACTAGTTTATATATATAAAAAATTAAATAAATAAATAAATAAATAAATATATATATATATATATAGTCGACCATTCTTCGGATGAGTTTGAAACTTAAATTGGATAGGTTTTGATCAAAATTTATTAACTTCTTAAAATTTGAATGCTAATTTATCATTTGTTTTATTTAGTGAGATTGATTTTTAACATAAATTATTTAAATAATTTAGCTTTTGAAATATTTGAATTTAATGTCAAACTTTAGAGATGAACAATACATTCTCGATATTGTTTAACACTACACCGAGATGGTCCCAAAGAGGTGCCCTAATGGTTGAGGCACGAGACGTTTAGGGCATGTTTTCTCAAGCTTCTCGAGTTTGATAACATTGGAAGTGCTTAAAATAGAAAACTCTTGAAGTATCCTAAGTCTGGGTCTTGGGATATGGTATGAGATTACAGATGTAGTGGGGCTCACATGCCAACAATGTAACTCGATAGGAGTTATACCTCTTCTTGACCGGCTAACTTCAATTGGTCGATTAACAAAAAGAAATTTGCATCAAAATTAAATCTAGAATTTAGATTTCATTGGTAACCTTGTTATTTATTTAAACTTTTAAATTTCTTCTTATCAATTGCTAAAGTAACAGTAAACTTCAACTTTTAAAGCACATTACAACTAACAATACAACTAATTAGTTGATTTTGTGACAGTTTTCAATTTTTGTCTTAATCTTGATTAAGTTGATTGGATTGTCATAGAATTCCAAAATTGTAGTCGAGTAATCGAAATATACTAATTAGTTTAGGCTAACATTCATTGTGATCAAATAATCCAACAACCCGAACTAACTAAACAAAAATTAATATTCAAACACACATGGTTGGACAGGTTGATGGATTCACAAACCTTTAATTTTGGATTGGTTCGAAAAATCTCCTTAACTCAGTCTTATGTACATCCTTATTTCTGTGTATCGAAAAACAAAGATAACATGATATATACATAAATAAATGATATACAATAATCATAACATAAATCTATTATGAAATTAATTTCACCATCTTAACCTCTTTTTTTATCTTTTTTTTTTTAGATTATTTCAACTTCATACTAATGTTGAATTAATTAAATAATATAAAAATAATTCATAGGTTAAAAATACATAGAAAAAAATTACAATTAAATATGTGACCTATTTGGAAAAAAAAACGTTTATCATGGAATTTAAAAAAACTAGTCAAATTATAAATATAATCACTTTAAAAAAAAATTAGCAAATGTAGTCATAGTGTATTAATAAATATTGTCACATACTTTCATATAATACAATATTTATAATACAATGTGTTCACACGAGATTTCACTGCAAAATAGGAGAGTGAGACACGTGTAAATGAGAAATATATATTTTTGTATTGATTTGAATATGTGTGAATGTGGAGTACAATCTCTAATTTGTTCCTCTGATTCTTTCTCTCTCATCTACAAATACTTCGAGGGCGTCGCAACTTATCTCGAATGTAGAATTGTCTTAAGGGCTTTGCAACTTGTTCTCGAGGTTGAATTTATTGGCGTTTGATCTCCCTTGGCTTGTTGATCTTTATTATGGTTGGTCTTTGACTTGTTGATCTTTGGATCGGTCATTGACTTTTTGATTTTTGGATCGGTCGTTGACTTGTTGTATTTGGATCGGTCGTTGACTTGTTGTATTTGGATCGGTCGTTGACTTGTTGATCGTGGACTTCTTGATCTTCTTTGATGATCTGCTTGTGATGAATACAATGCGTGTTCTTCGTGTTTGAGCGACTTGCTTATGAAATCGCTTCACCTTATATATGTCTTGTGATCCTTAGAAATTTGGAGAGTCTTCCGTCTTGATGAATTCTCTCTGTAGTTTCAAATCTCTAGATCCTGAAAATGGATGAGAGTCTCTCTATTTATAAAGCTTCTATGGACTCTAGGCTTGGGCCTTGATGAGCTTATGGGCTTGAGCCTTGGGCTTGGCCCATTGGACTTGTTTACATAGGCATAGGTCTTCATATGAACTTGGGCCACCAATTAAACTTGTGTCTTATTTAATTTTGACCCATTTTCAAAATAAAACAAACTTGGGATCCAATTTAATTTTGAGAAATATTGTTTCAAAAGTTAATTTCATTTTGTCATTAAATTTGAGATGATGATGTGACAATTTATGATTGACCGAAATTTCTCAGTCAACAAATGCCCCCTTTTCGAGGTTTGTGCACAAATATGTGTGGATGAATCTCGAAAAAAAAATGATAGTTTTCAGTTGCAATATGAACTTGAATTTTGCTCATTTGACTCTATGAAGTGCTAGTTTATTCAGAAGTGCTAGTTTATTCAGAAGTGCTTGAATTTAGGTCATACTTTTGAACATTTTTCTTTCACCTGATGTTGATTAAGTTGAACTTAATTTGGAACTTGCTTATATCTTAGAAAATGAAGTTGCGTCGATTTTCTTGGCTTGAATTTAAGAAGATTTGCTTGCCCCTATAATCTTGATTTGGCAAAGAAAAATAATAATTTCATCCAAAATTGAAATGTTATCAAAATGACTTGAATGAACAGATGTTTTTGTTTGGCCTTAAGTGGGGGATATGCCCTATTCGCATCTTCAAAAGTAGAGCATTGACTCAACCAAATATGAGAGCTAGATGAGTGGTAGTTAACATGATTAAATTTACCCCATCCTATCAACTTAAGCTCTTAGCTTAATTAATGTTGTACATAATACTACTTGGTATTATAATTGAGGTCTTGAGTTCGAGTTTTTGACATGTTATTTTCTCCCCTATTTAATTTTGAAATTTGGAGATATGAAGCAACGACGACACCATCGTCAAAACTTGGAAACGAAGCAACAACGTCAGAACTTAGAGACGAAGCACAACCGCAAGTTCGAGGTCGGCGCCGACAAACTCAAACTTAGAAAGAGCTGCGGTGGCAACAAACTCAAACTTAAAAAGAGCGGCGGCGGCGAACTCAAATTTAGAAAGAGCAACGACGACGACAAACTCAAACTTAGAAAGAGCGGCGGCAGCGACGAACTTAAACTTAGAAAGAGCGGCGGCAGCGACGAACTCAAACTTAGAAAGAGCGGCGGTCGCGACGAACTCAAACTTAGAAAGAGCAGCTGCGACGAAGACCTCGAACTTGAAGAAAGCGGCGGCAACGACGACCTCGAACTTGAAGAGGGCAGCAGCGACGACGACCTCGAACTTGAAGAGGGCAGCAGCGACGACAACCTCGAACTTGAAGAGGGTGGCGGGGACGACGAGCTGTCATTGACCTCGAACTTGAAGAGGGCGGCGACGACGGCCTCCAACTTGAAGAGGGCGGCGACGACGACCTCAAACTTACAGAGAGCGGCAGCGACGACGACCTCAAACTTGAAGAGAGCGGCAGCGATGACGACCTTAAACTTGAAGAGGGCGGCGACGTCGACCTCAAACTTAAAGAGGGCGGTGGTGACGACGACCTCGTACTTGAAGAGGGCAGCAGCGACAACGACCTCAAACTTGAAAAGGGTGGCGGCGACGACGATCTCGAACTTGAAGAGGGCGGCACCAACGATGATGACCTCGAACTTGAAGAGGGCTACTCGGTCCCACATTGGTAAGGTGGGGAGTCCTCTAGCCACATATAACACAAGGTGGGCTACTCCTCTCATTGCCAATTGGTTTTGAGATGGATGCCCACACTTTCTAACATGGTATCAGAGCCCATTAAACCCAAACAGGTATTCGGTCCAATAAAATGAAATTGAGATCCGATTCAAGATTGGTGAACCCTGAAGAGGCTCTATATCCATCCTGAATGTCTTCTTCATGAAATGTAATTTTTTGTTTTTAGAAAAACAGAGTGAACTTAAAATTTTGTATTAAGTTGCCTACGTATCCTTTGATGGAAGGGATCAAGTCATAATGTAGTTCAAACTTTGTGCCATTTGCCTTTTAAGCTCATGGAGGCAGGAGCATCATGCAGTTTAGTCTCTTAAGATAAGGAGCATTTTATTTAAATGTCTTCATCACGAATAGCAATACTTAGTTCTATGTCGTGAGCACGAGTTGCTAATTCTTCAAATGTGCGAGGCTTTATACCTTGGAGAATATATAGAAGTTCCAAACGCATGCCTTGAATGCACATTTTGACTACGGATAGCTCAGTGAGACGATCTTTGCAATCAAGACTTAGAGCTCTCCAACGATTGATGTAGTCGACAACAGATTCGCCCTCATGTTGTTTTGCATTTGTCAGTTCTATCATGCTGACAGTACGTCTCGTGCAATATAAGCAATTAAGGAATTCTTTCTCCAACTCTCCCCAACTGTCTATTGCTTCAGCCTCTAGATTAGTGTACCAGTCAAATGCATTCTCTTTTAAGGATCAAACAAACTGTTCGACGAGAAGATCTCATCGAGTGTCAGCAGTTTCATAAGTTTCTATGAAGTGCGCAACATGTTGCTTGGGGTTGCCTTTTCCGTCGAATTGTTGGAACTTAGGTGGCTGATACCCAGCTGCCATTTTTAGGATATGTATTCTCTTTGTATATGGCTTGGAGTAGAAAAGAGAACTTTGAGTTGACCCACCAGTTTGAGCTTTGATGGAGTTTACGATCATGTCCTGCAACTGTTGGGCAGATAAGAACGCGATCGAGGTTGACTGTTGTGGTTGTTCCTCTGGGAGCTTTTCCTTATCATTTCTTCGTTCAATTGGAGTTTAGCTTGATTCAGCTACTTCTCTATTCTGCAATTGATTTTTCAAGAAGGCAATCTCCAAGTCTCGATCCTCAATTGCTCTTTGCATTTGCTCGAGCTTTCTCTTGAACTCTATAATTCTGTCGTCAGCTTCTACTCTAACCATCATCACAGACATCACGTTGGGATTGTTCTTGACAATGACTTTATTTGAAATTTTTTCAAGCCGTTTCGCAATTGGCTTGATCGAAATTACTTGAGGTGTAATATGAGACTCATTTATCTTGGTCTACTTTGAGTTGTTCTGCGTCACAGATTCAGATCTAGCATAAGCATATGAAGCAATTATCTTCGTTTCATATGCGATTGTAGCTTCTCTTGCTGCAGCAAACTTGAGTGTAACTTTTGGCGACGACATTGAGGTCTCTGATACGTCAACATATTTTGATGTGACGTTTTTAGACGTCATGCTTGATTTTGTGAGAGAGAATGAGATGAGAGGTAGAGAGGTCCCACTGGTTGTGCAAATTTGTTCACACGAGATTTCACCGCAAAATAGGAGAGCGAGACATGTGTAAATGGGAAATATATATTTGTATTGATTTGAATATGTGCGAATGAGGAGTACAATCTCTTATTTGTTCCTTTGATTCTTTCTCTCTCATATAAAAATACTTCGAGGGCTTCGCAGCTTATCTCGAATGTAGAATTGTCTCAAGGGCTTTGCAGTTTGTTCTTGAGGTTGAATTTGTTGGTGTTTGATCGCCCTTGGCTTGTTGATCTTTATTATGGTTGGTCTCTGACTTGTTGATCTTTGGATTGGTCGTTGACTTGTTGATATTTGGATCGGTCGTTGACTTGTTGATATTTGGATCGGTCGTTGACTTGTTGATCTTGGATCGGTCGTTGACTTATTGATCTTTGGATCGGTCGTTGACTTGTTGATCGTGAACTTCTTGATCTTTTTTGATGATCTGCTTGTGATGAATAAAATGCGTGTTCTTCGTGTTTGAGCGACTTGCTTATGAAATCGCTTCACCTTCTATGTGTCTTGTGATCCTTAGACATTTGGAGAGTCTTTCGTCTTGATAAATTCTCTCCGTAGTTTCAAATCTATGGTTCCTGAAAATGAATGAGAGTCTCTATATTTATAGAGCTTTTATGGACTCTAGGCTTGGGCCTTGATGAGCTTTTGGGCTTGAGCCTTGGACTTGACCAATTGGACTTGTTTACATGAACATGGGTCTTCATATGAACTTGGGCCACCAATTAAACTTGTATCTTATTTAATTTTGACCCAATTTCAAAATAAAACAAACTTTTGATCCAATTTAATTTTGAGAAATATTGTTTCAAAAGTTAATTTCATTTTGTCATTAAATTTGAGATGATGATGTGGCAATTTATGATTGACCGAAATTTCTCAGTCAACATAGTGTTAAATTGTATTAATGACTATAGATCAAATATTTTAGAACTCGACTATATTTGTAAATATTTTGGGAGAATGGTCTATCCAATACAGTTTCTCTTATAAAAAAATAACCATACAAATATTTTATAAAGTGTCTAAAACCAAAAGTATTTTTTTTTAACTTTTTTTAAGTTCCGAGGTATTTTTAAAACAAAACTTGAACGATTTCCATCCAAATTTAACAACAATGGTATTTCTGAAAAATTTGTAAAGTGTAGGAGTAATGTTGACAAAAATCTCATAGTTGATAATATGTTCGATGATTTAGTCTTCAACCATATAAATAAATTGTGATATTGGAAAATACAAACTTTGTAATTTTTCGATTAGTATGTTGATATATAATTATAATAGAATGATGTTGTAAAACTAATATCAAGGGCAACATACAAGAGCAAAAATGAGCATTGAGTTAAGAGAATGTAGAGGAAATATTTGAGAATTTTATTGAGAATGGGTGTATAGAAAAATTATTCCTACACCACTATTTATAATATTGTGGTGGTGTAGGTTAAAAGCTCAAAATAACTAAAATTATAAGGGTGGAAGAGTGAAGTGGCTATTCTAAAGAAATAGATAGTCATGCAGAAGAATGACTAATATAGGGGTGAATGTGTCAAATACCAAGTTAGATTATGGATATCTACTATATTTCATAACAAATTCTACTTTGTTTGTCTTTTCTCTTTTGATTATAATTCTACTGTTGTTGGTGTATCCGTAGTCCTTTTGTTTTCAATCAAAACCCCATAATTCAATTTTTTTCTTTTTAATTATTAGAATAAAAAGAACAATGTGTGGGATAATATGATTGAAATTGACAAGCTCGCCCACATATTTTAAACTAAAACTATGTTTATTTTAACAAAAAAAAAAAAAAAAAACTTAAAATTACTATTTCAAAAAATATACTAAGATCTTAGATAACATTTTTTTTTTTCTTTTACTTTTGCTTTGTTTTTGTTCAATTTGATATTGAAATTCGTCTTCATTTAAATTTGTTTTAACTCCACGTTTTTTTTTCACAAATATAGGAGACTTATTCTTTTTACCTTTTTTCTTTTTCTTCATTCCTTAGCCTTCTAATTCACGACATAGAATTCAATTGTTTTTACAGTTTGAAAATACGATTTTTTGGGTAATCCCTCTGGTTAGAGGACAAGTTTTTTGTCACTCTTATTACAACATGCACATTTGATAGGAACTTTGGTATATATCTCTTGTCATTTGCCGTTGTTGATTCTAAAAACAATGAATCCTAGAGATAGTTTTTTAGAAACATGAAAGTTGTGTTCGAAAATCATAAAGATCTCATGATTTTGTGAGACCGTCAAAAAAGCAGTGAAAATGCATTTAATAGGGTGTAAAACAAAGCACACAAAGCAACACTAGTAGAAACCGGACTTTTAGTGACGGACATATGCCGACACTAAAGTTATTTGGTGTCGGTCAAACGACCGTCATTAATACGGGTGTCATTAAAGACCTTTGGTGTCGGTCACTTTTAGTGTCGGTCATGACCGACACTAAAGACCTTTGGTGACGGTTTTTTTGTGTGACACTAAAGACCTTTGGTGACGGTTTTTT
>JBBMEG010045219.1:0-18088 GCA_037832605.1 Cyclanthera cordifolia | reverse complement strand
GTTTTGCAGGCCTTTCGTCCTCTACTAAACAAATAGTACTGTGGATAGACCGTTGACCAATTTTCGGCATCAACAGATATAAGAGTTGCAAACCTCATTTATTATAATTATAGGTAGAATATTAATAAGATAAATTATATTTTCTCTCATGGGACGCTAACACAATCTCTTGTACTCTTTTGGGTGCTTCGGATAAGGTCGACGAAACAATTTGGAATCATAGCTCTCTCTTTTTCTTTTTTTTTTTGACATAAGAATCAGAGCTCTAATGGATTATTTAATGTAAACAATGCATACCATCTCACAGTGTCCTTATCTAAATATAAAGAGGCATCTCCCTTAGAAAATCCATCGACAACCAAGCTTTATAAATACTTTTTCAAGATTGAAGCCCCCTACAATCAAAATTGGTGCTTGATGTGTGTTAAAATTTATTATCCCTGTAAGATCGAAAGGCAACACTAGAGGGGGTGAATAGGGTTTGCTAATTTTTTAGCTCTTTAAAAATGATTTTATGATCTAAACTTTGTTAACTAAAAACACTCAATAAAGTAAAATGAGATGCAATAATGAAATAGCAGAATATAAAAGTTGAGAGAAAGAGTGACACCAAAGTTTTTTAAGTGGTTCGGAAAATCCCTACCCCACCCCCAAGACTCATTCTTGGGGATTCTATTGGTGATCCTCTTACGGGTGAGAACCAAACCTCCACGATCTCTTTTTCCTAGGCTAAAGAAAAACCTAAATCCTTTCCACGGGCTCAGAATTAAACCACTACTACTCTCTTTTCAGGCGAAAGAGAAACCTCAATCCTTTTACTAGTTCAGGATTAAACCAGTTTAGTTTTCTCACAACTAAGGTGTGCCCACGCACCTTAATACAAATTCCAAAACAAATAATTAAAATAAATTTAACAAAATACCTCTCGAAGGAAAAATACACAAGTTTAGCGTTGACAGCTTCTTCACAAATTTGTAATACGTTGATTCAAGAATATGTGAAGTAATTAAAATTTAAGGGGTTGTATTGAATGGATATGTTGCTGTCTCTAATTCAAAAAATTTTAGAGAAGAGATTTACGGAAGAGAAAATAAAAGGCGACCTTTAGATTTATGGCAAAATGATCAACGGGTGAGATTAGATGAAAATGTGATAAATTGTGGCATTTAGATTTATGGTAAATGTAATGGATGGATGAGATTGAGTAGAGATGAGATGGAAAGAGATTTGGTACTAAAGGAAACAATAAGAGAAGGAAAATCTCATTTTTCCATTTGGCCAATTTTCTTTCCAAACTTCAAATGTGCATATCTTCCTCATTTTAGCTTCAATTTGAACGATTTAAAATGAGTTGGAATAGTCTCTTCATTCTCTACATATTAAACATTTCAAAACTCCAAAATTATCAGTAAACAAAATTCGAGTTTGTTATCATCAAAATATTAATTAAAATTAATTAATTTGAGATAATAGCCAAAAAGCCAACAATCCCACCAAAACAAATATTTTGTTGAAGAGGCTGGGATGTCGTGAGTTATGTGAGAAACCCAAAGAGGCTAGTCTGCAGTGATTAAAGATTGGAAATTTGTTGTTCGTGCATGATTAAATGTTCTTTCCATATTCAACTAATTTAGTTTAGATTTTCAGGTCAATGAACTTCGGCGAGATGTTTTGGCAATGAATTTGTGAGAAAATCATTAAACAATACCAAATAAAAAGCAATCATTGTGATATGAAACTTTCAGAATTTTCACAACAATCTAAAACATGGTGCAATAAGAAGCATAAAAAGGATGTTGTATTGTACTCAGTCTTTTCAAATAAGGTAGAAGTATTTGGTGAACCATCATCAAGGAGGATATGGAAGCTTAATGTTGATGGCTTAAGAAAGGCGTACTAGAACTATGGACGAAAAACCAGAGATTGATTAGAAAGATCGACATTCTTCGATTCATAAGGAAGAATGAAAGCTTCGTTAGGTATAAAGATGAAGAGCCTAGCCATAAAAGATGCTCTTGCTCATTTGTTAGAGTGTATTGGGGAAGTTTTGCCTCATATCTCGGTGGAGTCAGATTCTTCATATGTAGTTAATTTGATTAATGGTATCTCTCAATGCATAACTAGACTCATTAAAATTATTACTGATATTCAGGATATCATTAATAAATTTAGGGATATATGTTGAGAATATAGGGTAGAAACATGCAATTAAGGAGACAGCAGCATGTGATTACAAAAAAAAAAAAAAAAAAATTAAATCAATTAATCAATCATATGGATCTACCTACATTTACCCTATAGACATGTTATTGTTAAAGATTTACTCACATCGATTGACAACTCAAATCAATTTTGGCAGGTGTTTATGCTATGTAGGATCGATCTATTCCTTGAATCTTCTTGATTGATCTCCTCCAATCTTCTAGGCTATGCCTTCTTTGCTACAACTGAGTGCTTGATAATAAATTTTTTAGAGAAGGGAGCTTGAATAATTTTGTTGGAGTCATAACTATAACGAAGATAACAAGAAAACTCAACTTATAAAAGCATTCTATGCCCAAGAGAATAGTTACTCTGAAGAGAGTGAGATGAGAATGAAGACATTACATACCTCATAATTATAGTTGAGGAATGAATATTTAAATTAGGAAAAAAACATACTTTTAATATTAGTAATATCCAATATTAAAAGATATTGAGATAAAATCAAAGATTTTTTTTCCTTCTCATTTAAATATGATTTTTAACATTTTCATCCCTCCCCCAAGGGATGAAATTTTCCTTCTCTAAATAAGGGGAAGGAGTTTCTAAAATTCCAATATATCTCTTTTTTTTATGGATATTTATCTAATAAATTTAAATTTCATAGTATATCCAATATATTGTAAATAATTAAATGCTCAATTAATATATCAAATATATTAACTCTATATATTAATAATTATCCAATAATTATTAATCCTATTAATATGCCAAACATATTAATTACTTTGTTTTTGCCAAGAGAATTGTAGTTTAGCGACAACAATGTACACCCAGGACCATAAGGTCATGGGTTCGAATCCCCACTCCCAATTGATATAATCTCAAAAAAAAATTACTGGGTTTTCTCAATTAAATAAGACATGTGCTGAACTCACCGTCATTAATCTGATTAATGCGATAAAACTAAATGACATTTGAATATTAAATGCATAATTAATGAAAATAATAATTGTATTAATAACTCGAATATAATATTAACTATCTAACATCAAATTGTAGTTCTTTAAATACAAACTACTAAGTTTTTATGGCACAAACGATAACAATATATCTTTTGCGTTTTGTGGTAGAGCTAGCAACATAGATATAGCATCCCTTACCAAGCTTAACTTGCGAAGAGAAGTCTTTGTTATTGTATTTATGACTCTCGTTTTGACAAGAATATGATTACATTATTGAAGTAGGAGAATCTCCCCTTCTAGGTTGTTGATGTGATGTACATGGAGCGTATTTACTCTAATTTGGTTGGATATTAATGAGTTATTATATCTGGTAGCTCATAAAAGAAAAGGAGAAGATATGGGATAAAGCGAAGAAGATGAAGTGAAGTGATTTAGGGGATTTTGGGCCACCATTAATAAAGGGAAAAAATGAGAAGGGTTCTTGGTGTTTGGGTTATCGAGAATCAATCCTCCCATAATCACATTTCTAAATCACCATTTATTCTCCTTCTAACTACTTTCTATTCTTTCTCTAACAACTTTTTATTTTCTCCATAATTATTTTTTATTCACATTATACTCATTATTTTATTTTCTCATTAACATTCTTTTCACCTCAAACACAATTAATCATTCTTTTCATAATCATTCATTTTAACCATAAACACAATTAATCATTCTCCTCATAATTATTCATTTTCTCATTCTCTCCCTAATTCTCATTCTTGCCATAATTATTATTATTTCCTTTGCCTCAAACACACACTTTGAGGTGTGAAGTACTTGTTTGAAAATTAGCATTTTGGATATGAGATGTTACAAACACCTTGTTTGGAGATTGATGTTTAGTGGATTTTACTTTTATTTTATATTGATTTTTTATTATAATAATTGTTTATTTACACTCATGTATAAGTTTAATATATTTTATTTTCGTATTATATATTTTAATGGATAAAATGTCTGGTCATTAAAAATTATTATATATACCCGACATGTTTTTTTTAGATTAAATCATTAGTTTTCACTCTTTGTTGAAGTAAAATGGTTGTTTCTTGAAAACCTTATTTATAATTTGGTGTTGGGAGGATAATATTTTTTTTAATTTCATGTTTAATTAAATTGTAATGAATTATTTTAATTATGAGCATTATTACTTAAATTTTATTCATTGAATAAGATTTCCAAATTTTAAAAATTATTAAACGACACGAAAACAATAAATTTAAATTTTTTATCATCGAAAATTCAAAATTTCTCTATTTGGTCAAGATGACAGCAATGATATACAAAAAAAATTAAAATAGTATTCTGTTTTTCATTATTTCTCTAGATGCCTTATTTTTAACCCAATTTTCAAAAGTTAAAAACTATCAAACCAATCATAAATTTATAATTATATATATTTGAAAAATTAAAATTTCTCATTTTAGTAAACCTCCGGTCAATATAGTATAATAAAATTAAAATAATATTAATATAAATTGTTCATATTAATAAATCAATTTTTATCTTATTTTAATTTTTTAGTCCAACAATCGGAGGAGAGAATTGAAACTTATGACTTATTTTTGTTTTTGTTTTTTTTCACAGCTCAGGGTTTATATTAGTTTTGTTGATGCCGAAAACTGGTCAACGGATATCCACAGTAGATTTGTTTTAACTGAGGACGAAAGAGCCTGCAAAAAAGCAAAATTAGGACACACTGGTGTGAGCCACAGGGCCTCCGATGCCTAAGTCAGAAACGGAATTAGGGAGAGTAATTTAGACTTTAGAAATAGCTTAAGAATACTTTGCTTAGCTTAGGTCTCGGATCCCTTGGACGGGAAATGACTTGACTTTTATAGCAGCCGGTCTCATAACCGTTGCGGCTCACTTATGGCGATATAATGGTCGGCCGTTAGAAACGTCTGTCATTAAGCCGGGTATGAATACCGGCGTAACTCCTGACCGTTACCCTTTGGAGGTGTAACGACCTTGACTCCGGAGTTACTTGGACTCGGTCAACCTTGGCAGGTCCTCACCTCCATGACCGACCCCTTAGGGGTGCAACCTTCTCGTTATAGCTCTAGGATGCCACGGGTGTGCAGCGTCCCTTAACGCTACTTTGGATTTGGTCGACTTATCCACAGGAAATTCCTAACCTCCACGACCAATCCACCCGGGTTAGCCTACTCGACCACCCTCCTCAGAGGTTGGCTTTGGACTCGGTCAACCCTTACTGGTCCTCACCTCCACGACCAACCCACTCGGGTTGACATACTCATTGTAACCGGGGATGCCATGGGGTGCACCGTCCGTCTGCGTTACTTGGACTCGATCGACTCCTGGGGGAGAGTCCTGACCTCCACGACCAACCCGCTCGGGCTGACCTACTTGTTGTAACGAGGGACGCCACGGGGTGCGACACCTCGAAAGGTTACTTGGACTCGGTCGACTCGTCAACAGGAGAGTCCTAAACCTCCACGGCCAACCCACTCGGGTTGGTCTACTCGTTGTAACCGGGGATGCTACGGGTTGCAGCGCCTCTATACGTTACTTGGGCTTGGTCGACTCTGGGGGAGTCCTGACCTATACTGCCAATCCACTCGGATTGACCTACTCGTTGCCGAAACTCGAGAAGGGTGAGGCTGCAAGGGCAAACCCCGGGGGTCCTGGCCTTCCTTGGGCGACCCCCAGGGGAGTCGGACTTGTTTGGCCAACTCCCAGAGGGTCGATATTGACTTAACCGACCCCCAGGGGTCAGAAATGGTGAGGCCGGCCCCCGGGGGGTCGGCATTGGCTTATTTGTCCTTCGTGTGGGCCCCAATCTCTTCCGAGTCTTTCGGGATATTTTAGCCTACAACATTACCCCCACTCTTCATTTTCGGACTTTGCTGTCGGAATTTAAAGAGTAGTTCACTGTTTTAAAAGGTTCTCTTTGAAGAGTGTCACCTTTTTAGGCATTCTTTTTCAGCAATTTAACCAAGTAGGCTCCCTTTGCAAAGACTCACTACCTTTGGCCAAGTAGTCTTCTTTTTTCAGAGACTTGCCACCCCTAAGCACCTTTTTAAGATTTCTGCCAAGTAGGTTCTATTTTTAAAGACTCACTACACTTAGGCGCCTTTTCAAAATTTAGGCTAGGTAGGCCCTCTCTGTGGAGACTTATCCCTTTTTTAGCACTTCTTTGACTTGAAGGTTCCCTTAGGCTCCCTTGGCAGGGATTTGCATATTTTCAAGTGTCTTTCGAAACTCACAGGTTAATTAGGCTCTTTATGCAAAAGTCTTGCATATTTATCTTTCTTTCTTAATGTTCAGGTTACTTAGGCACTTTTTATAAAAGTCTTGTCCATTCAGCCCTTTTCGAATTTCGTAGGGTACTTAGGCTCTCTGTGGTAGAGACTTGCCTTTTTCCTAACTTTGCTATTCGCATATTACTCGTTACTTTGGCTGTTATGGATCCTTCATCCGATCATGAGACTGAGTCCCACCACCTTAGCCTCCTTTTTTCAAAAGAGGACTTGGCATAGGGCCTTGGTAGTCGTAGGTGGCTTCCAACACTTGGACCGTGTTCTTTGGAGTCCACAGCCTGCAGAGTATACTGACTTCGAACACTCCTTTGGTGGTCAGGATCTCCTTCCCTTGCTTTTACGACTCCCACCAATGGTATGGTGGACCTTACTTCAGAGGACTGCCCGCTTTCTTGTAGTTTTTGGAAGGCGAGTCGTTATGCGCCTTGCTTCAACTTCTTGGTACCTTTGAGAGGACTCTCGTCCTACGCTCTCCTATTGGTCTTCTAGCATCGATCAATTTAAGTGGGACTTAGCCCATGCTCGTGAGACTCTGGGTGTTACTGAGGTCGCCTTGGCTGACTTTCGGACTTCTGCTAAGGCGGTCCAAAGTCTTGTCGCTTGAACTTACAAGGACGACTTATGTACCCTCGCTCTGTTTTGTCATGAGTTTGACTTCTACTTAAGTGAAGCTGTAGGATGCCTCGTACTTAGACAATTTAGTTGAAAGGCTCTCTTTCCTTTGTAACATTGGAGAACAACTTTGGCAGACTACTACCGGTTGGGCGCTAGACCGAATTAAAAGATGGGTTACCCATGGTACCCCTTGTCTCTCTCCAAGTCTTTTTGCACCACCACAGCAGTAGAGGTCGCAGACTCTTCTATGCCGGCCTTTGAGTCTGGACTTCCTGGTGATCTAGTGCAAGTGGCTCATGACTTTCACCTCTCCCAATGTGCGTTTGAGAATGACCTCTTGGGTCAGGCTCTTCCAGCTAGGACCGAATCTGTCCAAGCCGGACTTAGTAGGCCTAGTTCTAGCAAGTGCAGCACTGGATGACCTTGTTGCTTTTTGATGTACTTCTCTTCTTTATAGACACGCACTTATCTAAGTATGTAAGCTAACTTGTTACCTTTGTATTTGCAGGCATTCATGCATTTCGCCTCGGCTTCCCGTCACCTTTCTGAGGACTTACGTCACGCCCGCTCTTCTTTGTCTACTAGTACTGACAAACTTAAGTGGGAGCTGGCACAGGCTTGAGAAGCTCAAGGAATTACTGAAGCTGCCTTAGCCGACTTCAGACTTCTGCCAAAGTGGCCCGAAGTCTTGTTGTTCGTACATGCCAAAAGGACATGTTTACTATTGCTTGCTTTCTTGGCTATGCTTGTGAAAGACTCTTCTGCCCTAGTAATTTTGGAGAACAACACCAATGAGGCTGCCATCGGCTAGGCAATGAACCGAATTCAGGATGGAGTTAGCTACGGTAACCTTCTTCCCTTTTTTTGGCCTCTTTGTTCCAGCACTGCAGAAAAAGTCAGCAACCTTTCCTTGCCAGCCTTCGAATCAGGACTTTCAAGTGATTCAGCCCAAGCCGTTTGCCACCGCTTTCGCCTCTTCCAAGGCGTGCCTGAAAGAAGTCAGGCCCTTCCAGCTAGGATAGTTCCTGCCCAAGCCGAACTCAACTGACCAACTTCCAGTAGGCGCAGCTCCGAGGGGCCTTGATGGCTTTTTCGTTGCTTTCCTTTTACTTGAAGCATTTTACTTTGCAGTCTTTACTTTTTCTTCTATGTTGTAACCCAGGAACTTTTTGACTTTGAATGAAATAACAATCTTTTTTCCTCTGCTTCTCTATCTTGCATACCCCCAATTTAAGTTTATGAAAAAAAATCAATATACTTAAATTAAGATAGATTTTTGAAAGAAGGAGAAAGTAACACTTTATTCATTAACAACTTGATTTACATTCTATTGAACGTACTTTTTCAAGTGTTCTGTACTCCAAGGATGGAGGATCTTATTCATGTCCATGTCCTTGAGGTAGTAGGTGCCTGGGCATGTCACTTTGGCGACCTGGTATGGTTCTTCCCAATTTGGCACCAGGACTTCACTATTGAGATCTTTGGTTTCTGGTGTCACCCTCCTCAGCAATCAGTCGCCAACTTGGAAGTGGTTTGCCTTGGCTCGGGAGTTGTAGTACTTGGTCATGCGGCCTTTGTACCGTGCTACCCTTATGCGAGTTGCGTCCCTTTTCTCTTCCAGGAGATCTAGACTCATCTATTGCTGCTGGTCATTTTGAGTTGGGTCAAAAGACTCTACAAGCAGGGATGAAAGTTTTATCTCGACCGGAATTACTGCTTCCGTTCCAAAGGCTAGCGAGTAGGAGGTTTCGCCTATTGACATTCTAAGTGTAGTACGGTATGCCCACAACACTTGTTAGTTAGGACCTCGGGCGGCTGCCTCTAGATGGCAGCGAACCCCTGTCACTTGTCGCGTGCCCAAGTATACTTCTTGGAGTCTTCGGTCATGGTCGGCCAAAAGTAGCCTTGTCTGACTAACTTCGTACAACGGCTTGGCAGGGATGCTAGACTTGTCTAGTATCTCTACCAGCACGGTCCTGTCACCTTGGTTTTGTAGGTGACTTTTGACTATGCCAAAATATCGGCCATGGCGCTTTGGGACCTAGGTACTTGTTAATTCCATGCAGCAGCTTGGTGAGGGATGCTAGACTTGTCTAGGATTTCACCAGCACGGTCTTCTCCGCCTTGGTTTCATAGGTGGCCTTTGGCTTTGCCAAAGCATCGACCTTGGCGCTTTGGGACCTGTGTACTTGCTTGACTTGTACCCTCACATGTGCTGTTCCTTGAACAACCTTACCTGGAATAGGTCATCCTTTAACAGTCTTTTACCACGCCCCGTAGAGCTATGTGGTAGCATTCCCTCGAGGACAACTGTCTCCTCGAACTTACCCCACTCTCATAGGAGTAGGGAACTTTAACACCTGGTGGTAAGTTGATGCGACCGCCCTTAGCCCGTGGATCGTGGGTCTTCCAAGTATTGCGTTGTAGGCGAAATTGTCGTTCACCACCAGGAAGTTGACGAAGTGCAGGATGACATTGTCTCCTTCGTCGAAGGTCACTGGGAGTTCAACTGACCCTTCAGGAATTAAAGTGCTCCGCCAAACCCGACTAGGGGTGTTGAGCTTCGCTTGAGCCTTTCCCTCCCAACTTCATGGCGTCGTAAGCCTTTAGTGACAGCACATCTGCCGAACTGCCTACATCGATGAGGATCCTTCTAACACGGATGTTGGACACGGTCAGGGACACCACTAAGGCGTGGTTGTGCGGCTAGTGCAGTGATGTAGCCTCAGCTGAAGTGACGCCAAGTTGCTCGTCCACTGCTTCCATTATGCGGACTTCCTCGCCCTTTAGCGCGCCTTTGGCCTGCTTCAGTTTATCCTTCTGACTTTGGTTGGACTCTCCTCCAGCCGGTCCTACGACGATGGTTCTGATTTTCGGTGGCGGTGACTTTTTGCCTCCCATTTTCTTGCTAGGAGACTTAGGCATTTTTTTGCCCTTTTCCACGTACTTGTCCAATCGTCCTCTTCGGATGAGGGACTCTATGGACTCCTTCAAGTCGTAACACTCGGGGATGGTGTGGTCGTGATTCCTTTGGAATAGGCAGTATTTGCATCTATTTCTTTTGTTGGATCCCGCCTTAATTCGACTGGGCCACTTCAGCTCCTCCTTATCTTGAATTTCCATCAAGATGTGCTCTACGAGAATTGCCGTGGGAGTGTACTTCTTGAATCGGCTAGAGGGGACCCTTCGTCGTTCGTCCTTCTCTTTTTTCACCAGGCGCTCTTCCGCCCCTTGTTTTCATGATTCCTTGTAATCAGCCTCGCGACGGTTGTCTGACTTCTCACGCTCTGGAAGGGAGCACCTTCCTTCTATGCATCCTCCATGATTTCGTCGGTGAAGGGAGGGTCGACCTAGTCGACCAGGCCGTCGAAGTCCAATTCGTCTTGGTCCTGCACCTTCTTCATGCTTCCCAATTGGTCTTTGAGGAGATGAAGTTGGGCCAGCCAAGGTTGTGCCTCGGCTCCGTCACACCCAGCCTCTCTTCTCCGTTGGTTGATCACATCCTTGAGATCCGCTCCCAAGTCTGATCCCGCCGTACCGGCACTTGGAGTTTTTGGGGAATGTGGAGTGGATGACCCTCGCGTGGTACTTCTTGGTTGGCTACTTCGGACTGACTGTGTCCGAGAAGACTCTGCTGTTTTGGATCTGATCCTTTGGTGGACCGAATGGTCCTTTCTCTAGTCATTACCGCCCAGTCGAAGTCGCTCGACCGGTCTTTAGTGCTGCGAATGCACCTTTTTTGGTGCCTCCGTGGCTGGGCTTTCCCTTTGGCATGGTCCGGAACCAACGAGGTTGTTTTTTCCGCCACAACTTATTCTTGACAGGTTGTCGCTGCACCGCCTTCTACAGCGCTTGTTGGTTTCTAGCATCAGTTGTTTGAGCCGGAGGTGGTTTCCGGAGCAACTCTACCAGGCGACTCAAACTCTTCGCCATTCCTTGTACTCATTCTTCCAAAGCCGTAAACTTTGGATCAGCACGCTTCAATTCTTGTCCAGCTACTGCACCCTCAGGATCCAGGTGGTTTTCGACGTGAACAACGTCATGCCCTATAGAGGCAATCCTTCTCGGAGCGTGTTCAACGTCAGATTCTCCATCGACATCGTGGTGGTGGCCGTTTTCAACATTCGACATTTTTGCAGGAAAATAGATTGGAATTTTTTAGCGTTTTTGGTAGAAAACTATCTCGTCCCCACAGATGACGCCAACTGTTGATGCCGAAAAATGGTCAACGAATATTCACAGTAGATTTGTTTTAACTAAGGACGAAATGACCTGCAAAAAAGTTAAATTAGGACACACTGGTGTGGTGTGAGCTATAGAGCCCCTGATGCCTAAGTCAGAAACAGAATTAGGGAGAGTAATTTAGACTTTAGAAATAGCTTAAGAATACTTAGCTTAGCTAAGACCTCGGATCCCTTGGACGGGAAAATGACTTGACTTTTATAGCAACTGGTCTCGTAACCGTTGCGGCTCACTTATGGCAATATAATGGTCGGTCGTTAGAAACATCCGTCATTAAGCCGGGTATGAATACTGGCGTAACTCTTAACCGTTACCCTTTCGAGGTGTAACGGCCTTGACTCCGGAGTAACTTTGACTCGGTCAACCTTGGCAGGTCCTCACCTCCATGGCCGACCCCTTAGGGGTACAACCTTCTCGTTGTAGCATTAGGACGCCACGAGTGTACATCGTCCTTTAGTGCTACTTTGGACTTGGTCGACTTATCCAAAGGAAAGTCCTAACCTCCACGACCAACCCACCGGGTAAGCCTACTCGACCGCCCTCCTCAGAGGTCGGCTTTGGACTCGGTCAACCCTTACGGGTCCTCACCTCCATGACCAATCCACTCGGGTTGACCTACTCGTTGTAACCGGGGACGCAACAGGGTGTAGCGTCCGCTTGCGTTACTTGGACTCGGTCAACTCCTGGGGGAGAGTCCTGACCTCCACGACCAACCCACTTGGACTGACCTACTCGTTGTAACGGGGGGCGCCACGGGGTGCGACACCTCTAAACATTACTTGGACTCGGTCGACTCGTCCACGGAGAGTCTTAACCGGGGATGCTACAAGGTGCAGCTCCTCTATACGTTACTTGGCTTGGTCGACTCTGGGGGTAGTCCTGACCTCCACGGCCAATCCACTCGGATTGACCTACTCGTTGCCGGACCCTAGAAGGGTGAGGCTGCAAGGGCCAACCCCGGGGGGTCCTGGCCTTCCCTGGGCGACCCCTAGGGGTGTCGGACTTGCTTGGCCGACCCTTGGAGGGTCGATATGGACTTGGCCGACCCCCGGGGGTTGTGGCCTCCATTTGGCCGACCCCCGGGGGGTCGGAAATGGCGAGGCCGACCCCCGCTGGCGTTGGCCGACCCTGGGGGGTCGACATTGGCTTATTTGTCCTTCATGCGAGCCCCAATCTCTTCTGAGTCTTTCGGGATATTTTAGCCTACAACAAGTTTTAAGTGAATATGATAAAACAATAACACAACAAAATATATATAAATATTTATTTTTATATTTTTTAATTTCGATATTTATAATTAAATTCCTATTTTTAAAGAAAAAATTTAGTAAAAATTATTAGAAATTAGGTGAAGTTTTATATGAAGTTTGATGAGATATTGGAGGAGGAATTAAATCAAGAAAAATATTTTAAAGGGAGGAGCTTGTAAAATAAACAAGAAGTTGAAAATCCAACTCTTTATCCTATTCCCTTTCCTAACCCTAAGTTATTTGGGATTTTCTTTTTAAAAAAAAAAATCAACATACAACTAAAAATACAATTTATGTTCCTACACTTTCCTTTGTTTCATTTTGGTCTCTAAACTTTCAAAAGTTCAATTTTAGTCCTTAGACTTTCAAGTTAATTCTATTTTAGTCCCTTAAATTTCTAAAGTTCAATTTTAGTCTATAAACTTTAATAAAAATTTAAAATTGAAATTATTGCAAAGGTTCTTTTGCAACGTTTAAAGAGAGTTATACCAGACACAATTACTAAGTACATTTGTTGAGAAGAGACAAATCTTAGATGCGATTCTTATTGCCAAAGAGATCATTAATTAATGGAACATAATCCACAAAAAGGTGTGGTCATTAAGTTGGATATCGAAAAAGCCATCGATATGGTTGATTGAGACTTCTTGGATCAGATTCTTCAAGAAAAAGGATTTGGGCTCAATTGGAGGAAATGGATTTGTGGTTGTATATCTTATTCTAGCTACTCGATCATTAAAAATGAGATGCCATGGGATAAAATCAGAGCATCTAGAGACCTTAGATGGGACAATCCTTTATCTCCATTCTTATTTATCTCGGTGGCTGATTGTATGAGTAAAATGATTATTCAAGCCGAATTTGACAAACAAATTTGTGGTTTCAACATTGGAAATAGCAATGTTACTCATCTACAATTTGCAGACGATAACCTCTTTTTTTCTACTCACAATGAGGCTGCAAATTGGGAATCTGCTAAAGATTGTTGATAGGTCTGGACTATTATCGGGGAAAAAGATTAACATATCCATAATCGCTACGTCTTAACATAAGCGAGGTTGAGACAAATAGTGCGACAAACCACTTCGAAGTAGATTGCAAGGAAGCGTTTACCTAAAAAAAAAAAAGAAAAAAAAAGCTCATTTGGGTTTTGAACCTTGTTCTCTTCTAAAACAAGTACTAGATAAACCAACTCAACTACAACCATTGTTTTATGAAATTCATTAATTAGTTTAATTAAGCTTAAGCCTATTTTGCAAATTAGGAAAACTAAGCTCTAATTTTTTTCCCCTTCTCCTTCCTGTCAGCCTCCATCAATTCTTTCTACTTCTTCTTCTACGATTTATCCCTTCAATCTCCACCCTCTTCGATTTATTGTCCAATTGTTCGATGTATGGTTTAATACGTGTACTTGCATGATATTACGATATGATTATGTATTGTGTTGTAGCATGTTCTGTATGGATACACTACGTAGCATGTTATCGTGATGATTTGTTCTTATGTACTAAGTCCTAGACGAATAAGTAGGTAGATTGCTTATGATACATCTTTCTCCGATTATGTGCATTTGCAATAGATTATAGTGTCGTTGCATTCATCGTGTGTTGACGTGAGCATCAAGTCACTTTCCTTGATAGTGTGAGCATGTCGGTCTGATGGTCTTGACATGTCTCTACTCTACCATAGGGTGGTTGCAATAGACCATAGAGTCTGTGGTATAACCTGCCAAAATTTTCTATAAATTTTCATACATTAGTAATCTTTGTGGTATAACCTAACGGTTATGAATCGGGTTGTTACAAATAGCATTGCTAAACACATCAATTGTAAAGTAGGGACTTGGCCTTCCACTTATAAATCCTTTCACTTTTGGGACACCTTTATTGAAAAGATCGAGAGAAAGCTTCAATCTTGGAAACATGGTTGGAAAAGAATAGTAAAATGTTCAAAGATTGCTGCACCACAAGTGAGAGCATCATTGGAAAAATTATCTCTATTATTGTATCTTGGATTCAATTATCGTCTTTGTTCTATAATTATAGTCATGATTCTCTCACTCATAATTAGAGAGTTTTTTTTTTTTTTTTTTTTTTTATAATCATGGATTTTCTAATTTTATATTTCTAAATTTTATTATTAATGAAATTGTTTCTTATCCAAAAAAAATAAATTTGATCCTTATGATAAATTTAAAATAAATATTAAATGAATTTCAATAATGTCAATAATTTTAATACTAGTAAATAAAATATGCGAATATTGATATATTTTTTAAGAAAAAGTAACAAAAAAAAAGAGAGAATAATAATGACTAAATTTAACTTTTTTTTTTTTTTTTGAATCTAAGGACTAAAATTATATTGAAAATTTAGACATCAAAATGGAACAAATTTAAAAGTTTAAAGACTAGAATGAAACAAAATTAAAATTTCAAAACTATAAAATAGAACAAAATTGAAAGTGGAAAGTAGAGAACGAAAAGGAAATAAAGTGAAAAAAAAAGAAAAAAAAAAGAAAGAAATCAAAATAATATTTTAATAAAAATTACAAAAACAAAATGGAAAAGCTGTCTTCAAAAGTGGCGGGAACCCTACTGCTCTTCCACGGTTCCGTTCCCCCTCGCATGTGATTCTACTTCCATTTCCCGAGCTCTACCAAAATCCAGAGCAATGAAGAACGGCAGCGCTAGGAAAGGTCGACCGCCGCCTCAGAACCCATCGCCGGCTCCACCGGCCAAGCACCAGGCACTTTCTCAAGAGGAAGATTTCGTCGACGAGGATGTGTTCCTCGACGAGAATCTTCTCGACGAGGACGCTCTCATCCTCCGCGACATGGAGGAGCGTCAGGCCCTCGCTGCCCGTCTCTCCAAGTGGGCTCGCCCCTCACTTTCACATGACTATGTCTCCCAGTCGAAGAGCATCGGTGAGTCCAATTTTGCTGCTATGCATCTGCTGCGGTTACTAAAATTTGTAGGAATTTTGGTTTTTGATTATTTTTAACATGTTTTCTTATGTTTGGTGTTTCAGTGTTTCAGCAATTGGAGATTGATTATGTGATTGGGGATAGTCACAGAGAATTGTTGCCAAATTTGGCTGGCCCAGCCGCCATTCTCAGAATTTTTGGGGTTACGAGGGAAGGTTTGCAACATTTACGCTTTATAAACAAATCTATAAATCTAATGAGCGATAATGTTCTGAAGAAAATTAGTTCGATGTGTTAGTTCAGCTCGTGTGACTATTGACATTATCCCACTTATTTTTGGAGTTAAACAACCAATCGGGATCGGGGATTCGAACCTACGACCTCTTGATCATGAATGCACACTTATGGCAGTCAACTATTGTTCTTGTTGGCTTATACCTCTCATGTTGAGCCATCTGTAAACACTTTGCTTGCTTTGTGCATGTGCGATAATTAACTCTGTGGTGAGATCCATCAGTAGAAGAAAATCAATGTAGCTTCTAGTGCAAAGTATACAATATTTTTGCTTCACAATTGGAAAAAGAAAAAAGGAAAAAAATCTGGTTACAAAGAGGACAATGGAAAGGGAGTCGAAGTTTAAGAGGATACTGTATGTGTGATTTGAAGTCTACCATCAACACTTGCTTTGTCAACGGTTCATTCAGAGATTGACAAGAAGATATAGTTCTGAAGTCAGTTTAAGTGTAGAATGTTGTAGAATCTATCAACCAATTAGTTTAGGTGTCAGTCTAGGGGTATTATGGTGTCTAGCACGAGATTGATCATGTAGCATTTTCTTGGTATGACATCATTGGTGTGCAGAGTGCCATTACTTTGAACAGAATTTCCAAATAATGCAAACAAGAGCCGACCTCAAGTGACATTATATATGACTTTATAACCAAGAGGTCAAACCCCAACCCCTATTTGTTGTTGAATTAAAGAAATCAAATTTCCAAATAACACGATGATTTCTACTACCATCATTTGTTTTTTGCTACCATGCTTATCAGTGATTTAGTGGAAGTCAGCCAGAAGATTTTTGGTGCATTCTCTGCTCCATGTCTGCATTGGTTTTTTACCTCGTCTGGAATTCCAGTGTTATAACGTATGCTATTAGCTTTCAATAGGCAGCATACTGATTAGGCCATATCGATACTTTATAAAGGATTCACTCTAAGTTCTTCAAACATAACTTTAAATGAGGTCGAGATTACGCTATCTCTAGATGCATTGCCAAAGTAGTTTCCTAGAATTAGGCCACACTCTCATTTGGTGTTTGCATGGCTTAGGTTAAATTGTCTAATCAAGTGCAGCAATGGCAAGATCATCGACAGCGAAGAGTTAGAAAGAACAAAATATATAATTTTCTATGGAAAAGGCTTCTGGTATAGTAACAGAAAAAACACTATCTAATTGAATAATTTAGTCATTAACCACTTTGTGACTAGATGGAAGATGGAGAGTTTTATTCACTGTATTAGTAGTCTTTTCTAATATTTATTGTTGAAATTTTTTTTCTGTAAAATACGCTCCTATTGATCTGAGATATGTTTTTGTTTGATATATACTAGGACATAGTGTGTGCTGCCATGTTCATGGATTCGAACCATATTTCTATATCAGTTGCCCTCCAGGAATGGGTCCCGATGATATCTCTCTTTTTCACCGAATACTTGAGGTATGCATTATTCATTCGCCCGAATACTTGAAACTATTACACCTTGAAGTTCTAAATTTACGCTGTTGTTGAATTGGTAATGATATTTCAGGCTAGAATGAAGGAGGTAAATAGGAACAGCAAGACACCTAGTTTTGTGCGCCGTATTGAATTGGTTCAAAAGAGAAGTATTATGTACTATCAGCAGCAGACCTCTCAATCTTTTCTTAAAATTGTAGTTGCACTGCCAACAATGGTTGCCAGCTGTCGTGGTAATTATTTATGTTTTGAAGTAATTTCTTAATGGGAACGAAATGTGGTGTAAGTTTGATATGATTTCATTATATATCTTTCACTCTTTTTGTATACATCGTTTATTGAAGATCAACCCAAAACTTATACGGATAGATTGGGATAAATTAACCAACACTCCTCTTACTTGTGGACTTAATTAATTTAAAATGGTGTGAGTAGAAGTCAATATGAATTGAGGAGAAAATGGCTTTTGAACACATGAAGTGTTGCTATGATACCATGATGAATTATGTCAAATCACCAATCAACCCAAAAGCTTAAGGTGTTAGGTTGAGGTAAATTTAGTAATATCAACCAACATTTTCCATGTTTTTTGAATATCTCTTTGTTTTTATTTTTAGAGAGGATTATGCATACACATATGGTTTATTTATTTTTTATTTTTGTAAGAACATCATATGAAAAGTGTTCTTTACTTGATCCACTCTTATGTAATAATGAATATAACATTTCCTTTTGTTATTTAATTATTGTAGAATTATTTTATTCATTTTATTGTAACTTTATATTATTGTTATTTTTTCCATATTTAGGATAAATATTCCC
>JBBMEG010045210.1:3219-18088 GCA_037832605.1 Cyclanthera cordifolia | reverse complement strand
TTCTAATAGTAAAGACTCGATTACATAGTTAAATGAAGACCAAATTGAATAAATAACAACCTTTGAACATATTGGAAATTTTATTTAGATATGTTGATAATCATGTTTTATACCTACATTTTCATATTATGATAATTCTTGTTGTTGTAAGCCAAAAATATTCTGAAAGACTCCGAATAGGTTGGGACCCACTCGAAGGACAAACAAGCCAAAGTCGGCCTCTCGGGGTCGGCCAAATGGAGGCCTTGACCCCTAGAGGGTCAGCCAAGTCCATGCCGACCCCCCGGGGGTTGGCCACACCCATTGCCGACCACCTGGGGGTCGGCCAAGCAAGTCTGCCTCCTCTAAGGGTCGGCCAAGGAAAGCCTCGACCCCTCCGGGGGTAGACCCTTGTAGCCTCACCCCTCTCGGGCCTGGCAAAAAAGAAGGCGAACACCCCTTAGGGGGAAAGCCGTGGAGGTCAAGACTTTCCTAAGAGTCGACCGAGTTCAAGTAAAGTATGGAGGCGTTGCACCCCGTGGCGTCCCCCGTTACAACGAGTAGGTCAGTCCGAGTGGGTTGGTCGTGGGATGAGGACTCTCCGAAGAGTCAACCGAGTCCAAGTAACTCCAGAGTCAAGACCGTTACACCTCTAAAGGGTAACGATCAGGAGTTACGTCGGTATTCATACCCTGCTTAATGACGGACGTTTCTAACGACAGACGATTATGCGGCCCATAAGTGAGCTGCAGCGGTTACGAAACCGATTACTATAAGAGTCACTTCATTCTCCATTCGCGGGGACGGATCCTAAGCTAATCGAGCTAAGTATTCTTATGTCATTCTGAGTTCTAAATTATCCTCATAAAATCTCTTACTGACTTAGGCATCGGAGGCCCTGTGGCTCGCACCACACTGGTATGTTATAATTTTCGTTTTTTTGCAGGCATTTTCGTCTTCAGTTAAACAAATCTTATTGTGGATATCCATTGACCATTTTTCAACATCAACACTTGTAAGTAACAATTGTGAACCTGTGCCATTGTAAACGTTGGGATGCTAACCTCAGTTAAGCCATGATATCAGATATAATCTTATGGTAAATTTATTAAATATATTATTTTTGCGTATTTAAAAAATATCTGAAATACATTACCGTGTAAAATTTAAAACTTTTGGGAAGGGGCAGGACTCTTTAGTCCCTTTTTAGATCCACCTTAATTGTGGTATACTAAACGAATAGTAAAGTCCCATATTAAATTTTACTAACAATTTTTAGATTACTTATTTGAAAGTTCATTCTATAAATTTTAAGAAATTTCCTCATCAAAAGTTTGAAATCTAAAATAGACTCGGTCCAAAATTAATTTAATTTCTAAAATAATTGAAAGACAACTTATTGAATGAAAGACAACCAAAGCAATAATTCACGGAATGTAGCGTATACTTAATCACCAAAGGTATGGCTTTTAGTCCACCACCTCCAAATATTATAAAACTCAAAAAATTAAAAAATTAAAAGAAATTTCCAAATGTTAGACAAAAATGATTCATATACTTATAATACATATATTGAATTGAATAGAATAACAAATTATAATTAGCTCAACTGATATAATATAATCAATACTTTGTAAAAAGAAAAAACTATAATGAGAGCAATACGTCTTAACAACATTAATCTATATTTAATTACGTGAGGATTGTTAGTGTAATTTCACCTCATTGAAAAACAAAAACTAATAAAGGACTCGAGTTGTTGAATAAAAATTCTAAAAAAAATAACCTAATATGGTAAAAGAAAAAAAAACTGATAAAGTATAATATAATAAAATAATAAAAATAGAATATCTACCATAAAGCCCACTTGCATTTACCCATAAAGCATAGGGACTTGCAAATTTAGCCAGTTGGAAAGGAACATATTGAATAAAAAAATGCAAACTTTAAATTAATCACAACTTTCCCAAAAATGTCCCCCCTAAAGAAAAACACTCATCTAAGAATGTCTGCTTTTTAGGGTTGAAAAAGGAAAAATGAAAAGTTGAAACAAAAGAACTTTCAAGGAAACCACCGACCATAACAAAAACTTTCCTTTTACACTTGTGTTCATAAGCAACATCAAATAACATATATTGCTCCTCCATAAAATAATTAACTAACAAGTTCCACGTTTGGGTAAGCTTTTCTGTTTTCAATATTTAGAGACGTGAGTGTTTTAGTTTGGTTGTTATTACTTGTTTGACTTTTTTTTTTTTTTTTTTTTTTTTTTTTTTTTTTTTTTCATGATTATTCTTGTCTACCTATCTTAATTGATGTCGAAAAGCATATCGCCTAATTTTACATTATTTGAATGTTAAAAAAATTAATAGAAATTAATTTTTAGATAAGAAGTTGCTATGGAATAAGATATCAATCATAGTCATTAATCCTAAATGTATGAATAACTGCATATAAATAAACTGAGGCATGTCAAAATGACATATTTTATTCAGAAATAATAAAACCATAAAAAACAGTTCAACTTTGGTTTAAAATCAAGTAAAAGGTACCAAATTAAAACAGTGAAACATAACTCTGAATTTATAACAAAAACTATACATACCCCTAAATCTAGTTTATGCAGATAAAATATAAATAACCTCGACTGTTTTTAACTCAACCGCCTTGGCCCTGAATTTCTCGTCGAGCTTTCTTGCCAGCGTGACACAAGCCCTGAAGGTCTTAGGCTCATGTGCGTCACGTCCCCTTGGATACCGGGATGCAGCCCGGCCATAAAGTAACAGATCTTCTGTTCCTCGTCACAAACCAGTTCCTCAGCATAATGGGACAAGTCATAGAACCTTCGCTCGTATGCAATTACCGAATCCTCGCCCTGCCTAATGGTGGTGAACTCAGTTACCTTGGCTCGCTTGTCCGCACTTGTGTAATACATGTCATGGAACATCTTTTTGAACTCTCCCCAGGTCAACGGCACGGCATCAGCTGGTCGCTTCCTAGTTTCCCGCATGTACCAAGACTTAGCCCTTCCTTGCAAGGCATAGACTGCACACTTAACTTGCTATCTTTCAGGGCATTCCATATGGTGGAATACCGTCTCCATATGAGACAGCCACTCTTCAGCATCCAATGGGTTCTCCAATGCCCCCATCAAAGTCCTTGGGACCGAAAGTTCTAAACTCTTTTATCAGCTTGGCATTCTCAGACCTCACATGGCCTTGTGCAGACTCTTGTGTAGCCGGTGCGGTGACCGTCAACGGAGCGGACTCCGAGGTACGTGCCTGTGGGGCCGAACGGGACGCCGAACTCGCCTCTGGGATAACTTCAGCCTGCGAAACTACCGGCTCCGCCTGTCTCAAACCTTACACAGCCCCCTGAACCGCTCCCTGTATCATGGCCTGAATTGCAGTCAGAGCTTCCATGCTTAAACCAGGAATTGCTGAAGAGGTTCCCTCTGCAACTGGTTCCTGGTGGGCCCGACTAGACGATCTGGTCCTCCTGGAAACAGGTGGTAATCCTCCACCACGGCTACCCTCTCTACGTCCCCCACTGGCAGAACTTCGCGTAACTCGATCTGACATGTTGAGCTGCTGCAAAGACGCTTAAATCACTAAGTCCCATACTTGCCCTAGCAGCCTCTAATACTCAAATTAAGGTCTAATCATAACTAATAATGTCAGGAACAATAGTAATAATAATAACAACAAGTCACATACTGTTCATAGTTCAATCATGAATAGTAAAATTTGCGGAATTCTAAAATTTATTTATGCTCTTAAAACCCAACGTACCTGATGGCGACTGGAAGCGGCGGACCATGGGACTCAAAACAACTTACTAGGTAAGTTAGTCTACAGAATCAGTAACTCTGGGCTCTGATACCAACTGTGACAACCCAACCCGACACACACTCGACTCAGGGTCGTACCCTTCATGATTAAGTAGTTTTTAATAAATAAAGATTTAAAAGCTAAAACACGCCATTTTAAATCAACTAAGACTTTATTATATAAAGAAACCTGCTAATAGTTTGGAAAACAGAAATATGAGGATCCTCTACCTATCCTAACGCAAAGAAAAAATACGTTCCTATCATGTGTCTAGAGCTATCACTTCATGCAGAAAGAAAGAAACAACTTGGATTCAATTTAAATACTAGGAAAAGAAAGACATGCGCCCATGGTCTCGTCGGCTTCAGTTCAACCATCACGATCCGTTCTCGGGGTACTTGGAGGGAAATCCACCATAAAGAAAATGGGTGAGTTTATGATAACTCAGTAAAGGACCTATACAGGCGTACATAGAACATATCAGTGAAACAGATCATCGTAACATCGTAATACGCATAAAACATTCATATTCTAGGTAACCGGTGTTAGTGTGAGGGCACTCGGCGAGCCGAAGCAATCTGGTTTCCGCCAGACCTCGAACACTCCCGCGAAGAGGTAGTACAAACGCCTCCCCGCAGTGGGATATCGCCCACCCCCACTCCTAGACACGACCCTAGGTAAGTTCGAACGACTCTAGGTAGGTAAAGCTAACCGGGTTGCCACCCGATCCTGACACTACCGCGATAAGGAATATCGTCCCCTCGCCCTGCGCTCGACAAAACCCCCCCTGAAAATCTCACGACCATACATGAACAGAAATCCAACAGATAACAGAAATTCACACGCTCAATAGTCCAATCTAAGAAAATCACATAACAATCACAAGCACGGGTAGCATTATGAATCATGAAAAACAGCATATCTATCTCAGCAAGCAAGTGTTATTAATTATCAAAGTCCTATCCCTAGGCACTAATCCCTTACCTTGGCTCAAGACTGCTCGAAATAGCCCTTGGAGCTCGAAATCCGGGTCCCCTGAAAGATCTTCTGCTAAAAAGTGCCCATACAGGACAAACGAGTGAGAATCTGGACCCAAAACCTAGAAAAATGGACTCGGGGCATAGGGTTTACCTTAGGGGCAGAAATTCGGATTTTTCGGTCGCTGGAGACGGCGGCGCGTGGGTTCAGGTCATCGGCATGTGAGTTTTGGCTAGGAAACAGCCTCGGGCGCGTTGCTATAGGCTCGAACGACGCGTGTGGCCTGGCGGCTAGGTTCGGCGCTACAGTAGGCTCGGGTGACGCTCCCTCCAATCCGAAGCTGCGAATCCGCGGCTTCTGAGTGGTCGTCAAGGCGGTGCACGCTGATTGGTGAAGGCGCTGGCGATCTCCCCCTGGCGCAGACGCTCGCGGCTGTGATTGGTCGCTAAAGGCGGCGGCCTGCGACTGGCGGACAGGTGGTGGCGTGCGCGAAAATCGTCGACGGCGGCTCCTCGGGTCCTGCGCTCTGACGGCTAATGATGGGCGATGATTGCTTAATGATTTGGGGTTCAATCATGACCCCATCATTAGCCTTTTATAGTTTTATCCCCTTCCCTAATTTGTCCTTTTCCGTTTTGGACTTTAGTGCCAAAATTACAGAAATACCCCTCCAGCATAAAATTACAAAATCGACCCCCAATTTCCAAAATTAGGCCAACAACCCCTAAGGCTAATTTCAATAACTAATAAAATCTACCTAGATACATTCTAAGAGGGAGAAATTTGGGTTATAACAATGTAAGGATCTCTTAAACATGGGATTAGCATAAACACATATATAAATAGACAACACAAAATATCAAAATGCAAAGAAAGGCGAACTCTGACCAATGATCCACTAAGTTGTCTATTACCAATGCAAAAAGATCAAAATATCCTTTTGACTCCTTTAACTATCTTGAGTAATATAGGTAGCCTATATTAGTCAGAGCAATATGGAGGCCCTTAAGTCATGTACACTCACCGTGAGGTATTGATATAAACACTACTCATTGTATGGAATATCACCCTCACATTTTCGCCTCAATAAGGCACCTAGGTAGCTTTTGGGTGAACCCATGGTAGGTATAGCTAGTTGATCGGTTCGAGTTCATGACACAACTATGAGTAGACTATCGTCCCTCATCTTCCATCTTATCATCGCCTCCATCTCAGTCTCATCTCGCACTAGATCATCACGTCTGCTTTGGACACCTACTCGTGCTATTAAATCAATTGGTCCCCTTTGAAAAAAATAATATATAGTAAACCAATGCTACATGCTACATGCTCATCCTAATCTAGATATTATACAATAACATGGCATGTCAAACAATCATAATATCACATGACAATACACATCCATGAATCATAGATAATTCAAAACCAAGGTAGTCTTAACAAATGCTCATAAATAATCATAGGTACTCGACTTGGGATAAGGTGTCCCTCACTCTGGTCGAATTCCACTAACATTACCATGGGAGCTTAACCTAAATCCTCTAGAAGTCCTATAACAATCTTGAACGTGTTACATAAAAATGAATTAGAACTAGTACCTCAGATGCCAAAAATTGACCAGGAGCATTGAATTCACCAAAATATGTCAAATTATCTAAATAGGTGGAGTCTAGGTGACACATGGCTAATAACACACGATATATGAAGCTTGTCTCGAAGAAAGAAAAAAATCTATGTAGCTTTGATGGCCTATGCGGCTCGGGGATGCAACCGTAGGCCCGAATCTGGCTCAAGAAAGTGAGACATGACACTTGAAGGCTTAGATATGCAATTGTGCGATTTAGGAAGCGAACCTACTTTGACAAATGTCGATGAAGCTCAACGGCGAGTATTCCTTTCGGACAGACAAAAAATCACAGTCAAAACCCAATGAGAAGAACGACGATGTGCCAAAGATCTTTGAACAGAAATCTTCGACGGTTGGTAGTGTTGCTCAAAACTATGATAGAAAATTTAATGAAATTATGATGACACAATTCGAAACAAATTTTAAGCAATGTGCAAGTATATACATAATTATTGCAGGCTCTTCTTTTCTTTAAAAGGCTTCCTGACAAGCAATCATAGGGAATTGTTGATTGTACTCGAAGAAGATAAAGATCCACATCCAAACAATAAATCAAAGAGCCATTGACCCTTACCTAAGAATTTTGAATATAGACTAAAGGATAATCTATAACTAATAATCGTTAAATGAATATTTTATAAGTTGACAAGCCGGGTTATGCACGTGTCCCCGATAATTCCCAACAAAATATTGTTGGACATTTCAAAGGCAAATCAATCTACAATTAATTTAATTAATATTTAAAATAAATAAGATCCTAAATATTGAAACAAAATCAAATAGTTCAACCAATCTAATCTCATTTAACTAATTTATCACATATCATGATTTCAAACCATTTAAAAAAAATTATATTTGATTATGTTTTTTAAGCCAAAAACCTTTTAAATAACGCACATCCTAGATAGTGCAGATAAACAATTAAATATATCATAAAAGACAAATTATATAAAAATTCCATTAAGCATGAATTTCTATCTCCTTAAACATCAAATCATGCAAAACTCACCTTTTTAATCAGCATATTTCAATTTAACTATTGGGATAATCACGTCCACAACAAGGTAGTTGATTTCAACCTAAACATAAAATAATTTAATCTTAGATAAACATAAACATAAACCTAAACATAAACATAATTTAAGCTAATTTAATCTAAACATAAACATAATCTAAACATAAACTAATTTAATCTAAGCTAAACATAAGCATAAACTTAACTTAAACATAATCAAAGCTAATTTAATCTAAACATAAACTAATTTAATATAAATATAATCTAAGCATAATCTAAACATAAACATAATCTAAACATAAACTAATTTAATCTAAGCTAAACATAAACCTAAACATAAGCCTAATCACGTTAATCTAAGCTAACTTAATCTAAACATAAACTAAATCCTAAAATTAACATATATAACTCAATAGAATAATGAAATTTGGATTTGGATCAAAACTCTAACTGAAAACGAGAAAAGAACCTAACCCTGGCGATTGATCTGAGAGATTGAGGGGGAGAATGCAAACGGAACCCACGTAAGCGTCGGTGGGGGTCGAACACCGGTGGTGGCGGTGGTGGTAGAGGGGAGATTTTGGGAGAGTTTTGAGTGATAGAGGGAGGAAAAGTGAGAAAATGAAAGCAAAATCGCGATTATGTAATTTGTAACAGGGACCTAAGGAGATGGAATAATGCTCTGTCGCCTTAGCTAGTTTTAAAAAAATAAAAACGGTGAGGCTAAGGCAACGTAAAAGTAAGCTTCTATTGCCTTAGCCTTATGTTCCCCCCTAATTTTCGTTTTTGGGGAAAACGAAACGTTAAGGTGGAGACCTAAGGCGACATAAACTTATTTTTTCGTCGCCTTAGCTAAAACGTTTCTCCCAAAATTAAAAATAAAACGTCAAAGTGGTCAGCCTAAGGCGACGAAGAAAAGCTCAGTCACTGAAGCTTTTGTTGCCTAAAACATTTGTTTTTCTTGTAGTGTCATTGCGGATACTTGAGCATTTAGGCTGTTAAAGTATCTACCTCTATCCTTCTCCCTTACCCTCATTGATTTCCTTTTGAATTTCCTTATGGGCAATGACTCTGTGAAATAAGCTCATTTCAAGTGCCTTATTATAAGTTTTAGATATTGTAATACCGTTTGTTGAAGCACCTACCACTTATTTTGAATTATTATTTAGGCCATGGTAAAATGTAGTAATTGAACACAGTAAAGTAATTCTGTGGTAAAGGCATCTGCGTATTAAATTCTTAATAAATCCAACCATGCTTTGTATTATCTCATAATGAAATGGGGATTAACAAAGCCTAAGGTTTTCTTGAGTAATATTTGGGATTTTTAATGACCATTCACATCTAAAAATGATCTTAAGTGCTGGTGAGAGCTATATGCTAGTAGGCCATGAAATTGTCCACTTGATGTAACATCTACAACATTACATGCTTGAAATCAACAACTCCTCGTATAATGCTCCGATGTATTACATTGACGACAACATTAGTATATGTTCTAATGGTTTTTCTCATTTGCTATAATAATAGGGTTAGCATTTGACTCTAATATATTTTGGTTACCAATATGTAGGTTTAGTTTGTTTACATGCCTATCCATAATTTCATGAAATTCATTAGTAATATTAAGAAAGATAAGGTTACCTTAATTTTAAGCAGTCATCCTTACTTTACTTGCTCTAATTCACATATATTGTAGCGAGCGTTTGGCTCTAGATCTTATGGATATTCGTTCATTTACAACTATTGCCTGCAAATTGGAAACAATTTTAATCAGCATTTAATAAGCACTATTTTTAACGCAAATTTAAAAAACTAATAACATGCCCTCAAAAATGGCGTCAAAAACTTGTTGCTTATAGACCGTGATGGAACATAAACTAGATTAATTTGACACAAAGAAAAATCAATCTATAAGCAATGTGCAAGCATACACACTTATTGTAGCAAGTGATAAGTAATACAATCACCTTCTTAGAGATTGATTGTTTTGTATTTTTTATGTTAATCTAGTTAGAGTCAAATTTTAAATATAGCAAAAAATGATTCAATCCCTTTTAGGCACAAAATCAATAGGCTATCAAGTGAAACAAGCAATTTAAACATTTCATATTTTGCTATACATAAAATATGTTTTAAAAGTTGTTATAATTAAAATAGAAATTCCTAAAATTTGGTATATACAAAAGATTTCTTAAATTAAGATTGAATTGTGAATGAAAGTACTTACATAAAAAAATTGAAAATAAATAAATAATTATATATATATATATATTTATTTATTTATGAAAGGTTGTATTTTTTATTTTTTATTTGGTGTATTTTCAATTTTTTTATCTAAGTACAACCTTTCATAAACTTGAAAATATATAAGTTTTGTCAAAAAAAAAAAAAGAGAAATACACCAATCCACAAAAATCCAACATTTTAAATTGGTCTAAAAACTCCTTTTAATTCAACGGTCAACTAAAGAAATTATTATAATTAGGAAACTGTTTTAAAAAATGGCTAAAAATATTTACACTTTTACATTTATTTATTTTTTTTCAAAATCATTTAATTTTTTTGCACAAAAAATAATGGACAATTACACCCCTATATTTCATATGATTTTTTTTACAGTTTTTAAAAAATATATTTTTTTATAACTACCTTGAGAATCTATAACTATTCAAAAAAATAAAATAAAATAATAATGATAAAATAGTGATACAATTTATTGTCCTAACACGATTAAATATTTTAATTAACGGTTTAAAAAATTAAGTAAACAAAGGTGGAAGGGTTCTTCACTACCTGAATGTACATCTTTTTCCATTATCGTCGATACCATGTGAGTTAATATGATTTGGTGTGATTGTATTTGAAAATAAAATTAAAAGCTGGGAGGGAGTATTAATCTAATGGGTTGTCGAATTTTAAGTTGATCTTGTGTAATTATTGAAACTTATGGTTTGTAACACGCTTTAATACTTGTTTTTGAAAATGAGAGGATGAAGAGATCTCTAATTTTCTTGAACAAAATATATACTCATCTTCTTGTTTACACACAAGAGATTAACATCAAGCACCATCATATCTTTTAAAATCTAGCGCCAGTTAAACATCACCAATTGTAACAACTCGTGTTTTCCTTCCTTTGAATTTCAAAGTTAGTTTTGTAATTTTTTGGCTTATCTAGACGTCTGGGAATCTCTTTGAAACTATTTTGGATTAAATGTGCTTAAATAAGTCATATCTCGAGAGGTGTGAAGATGAAATTTGAAAATTAGGGATAAAATAGTCATTTTTAGGCGTTTTGTTAATTTTGTGGGCAGTTTTTGTCCTTAATATAAAGTCAAAAGAGACAAAAAGATTGACCTATCATCGTTTTCAGCGCCGACCATTAAAATCCTCCACTTTCCGACAGATCTGACGCGCCATCATTAGATACGAAAAACGGCATTGACATCATCACCTCTCAATCATTTGCAAGTTGATGGCCGCCGACCACCGTGTGAGTTTTCGTGCAGCCGCCAGCGACCGCGAATCCGAGACAGCCACGTCACATGCCTTTGTTCGCGCGCAGCTCGTTAGAACGCGCGGGCAATCAGCGCACACGTTCGCCTGCACTTTCGATAGTCGGCACCGACACCTCTGACGCCTCCAGCTCGTGTTTCGCGTTGTTGTTCCCGAGCCTGTGTTGGCGAATCTGAAGCTGGGAATCTCTGCCGCCGAGCCTGCTTGTCGCCTGAACCTATCATTGCCTCATTTGAAGCAGATTGCCGCTCAATTAACGCACGCCATGTCGATCTAAGCCTACACTCGATGTTCCTTGCGCGTGTAACACACATGTGGCTGTCGGTCACTAGAAAGTTTCCGAATAGTGTTTTTTGGGTAATTTCGTCGCTTTGAATCCGATTTTGATAGCTTTAGGTGCTAATTTTGACCCATTAACCCTCTTTTGGCTAGTTGAACTTGAAGAAACGTCAAAGACTCGTGCATTCTAAGGAAAAATTATCGGTTTTCGGCCAAGGTAAGGGAATCTTATCCTTAGCTTGAGGTCTTGTGGATAAGCATGTGTAGGATCAATTGAGTGGAAATATACTCATTGGCTATGTTGATAGTCATGTTTGCTGCGTGACGTTTATTGAATGTTACTGTTATACTATCTATATATACATATATGTAAGTTAAGAGATGAGCTGAATGATTGGTTTACGATAAACTTGCATGTTTCCATGAATCCCATGTTGAATTGTTAATTGTATTGATGTGAATATGTGTATTCGTCTCATATATGCATTCATGAAATTAACAAATAAGCAGCGCATTGAAGATCTAGGAGTGGCATTGCCCTGTAAGGGTAACCCCAGAAATGTAGATTATCTCCTAAAGAAGGTCCAGAAGTGGCATATTCTATTAGGATAGCCCAGGTGTCACTGCTATTTTCTATCGAAGACTGTGAGCTGCAGGCCCTAGGCCCGAGTATTACCATTGATCATGTATTTCTTTGTGATATTTGCTATGTATATATGTATATTCATGCTTGTATTGATCTTGGTTAGGGATCCTTATTGGGTTTAACGACTCACCCTTTTCTCTATGGGCTTTCACAAGTACTCATGGGCTCTACCAAGGTAGTTGATTAGGAGTTGTGAAGACCATGGACTTGTGTTGTTGTGTCTGGTTTAATATCTTTCTTCTTCCATATATGTCTTATCCGGATTTATTTTTTGAGACACGTACTGGTTGTATACTGTTTTTACAGTTTTCCTTTGATTTTAGAACCGGATACCCGACTTGCACATTTTACAAACTATTACTATTTTGGTTTAATAAATGAGGTATTTATTCGTCATGTTTCAGTTTTAAAGGTTGTTTTAATCATACATCTAGGGTATAGGCCTAGATGGGATCCTAGTCTGGGTCGGGCCTTTACACCAATTACGTTCAGGAACCCATTGTACATCTAATGTCCATCACGATGGGAAGGTGAAGAGACCTTTACCTTTCTTGAACAAAACATACACTCATCCTCTCACTTACACTTTATTGATTGTCTATGAGCACTATCACTTCCATTGAAACCCGGCACGAGATGAACGTTATCTATCACGTTCACAAACTCGTTGTATATCCACTATATATCTAGAAGGGTTGTGAGGAGTTTTTAATACCTGTTTTTTAAGATGGAAAGGTGAAGAGATCTTTAATTTGCATGAACAAAACATTCACCTAATGTAATTTTGAAATCTAGCACCAGATAAACACCATCAATTAATTTTGAAACTTGTTGTACATCTAATGCAATGTTGGGAATTGAAGGTAGAAGCATGTTATAGACATAGAGGAAGCGTGTCATAACAATAAAATTCACATATATGTATTAATGCAAGGTGATTGACTTGTTGTAAAAATTATACTCACATTGAATGACGCATCTACTTAATTATAACAGGTTTTTATGCCGAGTAGGATCAATCATCTCTCTAGAACTTCTTGATCATTCTCCTCTAGTCTTCCAAGCTTTGACATTTAGTAGTAGAGAGTAAGCATTGTGCAATTAACGTTGTGAGAAGCGTGTGATTACAAAAACATTTAACAATAATAAAACAATTTAATTATCTTGATTAATCATATATTGATCTACATGTTTTACCCTAGATGATTTACTTGTTTATGTAAAGATATACTTACATTGAATGACACCTCTGAACAATTCTGGCGGGTCTTTATGCTGAGTAAGATCGACTATTCCTCTAGATGAGCTTGAACGATATTATTTTGTATTCCAAGCTATGACTTATTTGCTACACCGAGTGCTTGGAGAAAAGAGAAGGGAACTAGGAACTTTTCATCAGATATATGACTATGGTCGAGGAAAAAATAAAACTTTACTTTTGATAGTGTTCTTTGTTTAAGAGATAGTCACTTTGAAGAGAGTGAGATGAGAATGAAGACTCCATATACCTCCTATTTAGAGTAGAGAATGGACAATTAAATTAGAAGAAAAAAAACTTTTGATGTCATATACCTAAAGGTATCACAAAAAAAATATTTTAAATAAAAAGACTTTCCTCTCGTTTTCTTTTACACGAGGAATTTTAAATTCACTCCCTTTTCTAGAGTATCGAATTTTTCTTCCTATATTCAAGGGAGGGGAATTTAAATATTCACCAATATATCTTATATATTGTTTTCATTATTTTTTAAATTGATATATACTTAATAAATGCCAATTACATAATATATTATAAATATATTAATTCTCTCTTTTATAATTATTCAAAAATTATTAATCCAATTAATTTGTCCAACACATTTAATTAATTTTCTCTTTAACAATTATCCAATAATCATTAACATAATGAGATGGCGATTTTTGAAAGTTTGGGGCAAACCACAATTATCCAAGAGTTTTCCTTATGAATACTCTATCTTCAACTTAGATTAGGGTTTCCACATCATAGCCTACTTCCCATAACTCTGAAAATATGCTTCCTCCCTTGGTCATGACCCTTGTTCCTACTTACATCCAAAGAAGTTTGAACTCTTGCCTCTTGTTTTGTCGTTTGTGATTCTCCATCGTTCATTGTTCTTCAAGGTAACTTATTTTCACTCTTAAGCCCTGATTTTAAAACAATTTTCAAGCAAATCAACTCTTCTTTTATCATATTGTTATAGCCAAGAACTTTATGAGAAGTTATCAAAGTTTTTCGAATTCAAGAACCTTCTAACCTTAGTTTCATTGTTCTTTTTTCCTCTATCCAATAACTATGTAAATCTAATATTCCTTGCTGATTTATTTGGGGTTTGGAAGTAAGAAACATAGTATTTTTCTCTTTCTTTCTGGTTGTCACAAACCCTAGGTGATTCCAAAAGTTTGAACCATTTTTTCTTCTTATGTTCTATCTCGCTCTATTTTCATACAAGGTAACCTTCTTGTTGTAAATACTTGGATCTTTCTTGTGGAGATCTTCTTAATTCTTCAAGAAAAGTCGCCAAATGAAGAAACATATTGCCTTTTGTGTGTTTTATTGTTTCAAGCACTTAGGTTTTGAGATTTTTATCATTATGGATATTTGTGATCACCGACCAGTAGCCAAGAGTTGGAGGAGTTGACGAGAAACTCCCTCCCCAAGCCTAAGAAGTAATCATGATCAAGAAAGGTTCCCATGTAGCCATTTTTCGTCATTTTGCTTAGTGTTGTTTCTCAAAGATAATTCCGTGTTCATAAATATTTATCTTTTTGTTTAGAATTATAATCTTGACTCTTACCTTGTGTTAACATGGTTGGGATCTAGAGAGAGTTCGAATTGATTTTTGTCAACTTTATTGAATGTTGTACCCTGACCATTTTACTAGTTTAGAAATTCTTTATATAAATTGATCTCTATGTGTTGGTTGTCTGTCAGTGTACACTTTTCTCGAGTTTATGTTTCAGGTATGTGTAGATGG
>JBBMEG010045159.1:0-18093 GCA_037832605.1 Cyclanthera cordifolia | reverse complement strand
AGATTTGTTGGGTTTATTCACATTTGTTGAGAAATCTCACATTAAGCCTACTAGGGATATTTTATTTAAAAATCCAGCAGCAAAATTAGAGAAGAACGGAACAGAAAAATGACAAAAAGAGAAAGGAAAAATAGGAGAGAAAAAGTTATGTCCAGGTTTGGTATTTTGGTGTTTTCAAGGTAACAACCGTCAGATCGAGCTGATATTTTGACATTTTATTTATGACACAAGTTTCTACAATCTGAACGGTAGAGATCAAATTTTTAAAGGTTTCGACAGCCATATTTTAGAGGGCGATTTGGTTCCAAAATTTGTGAGATCTTTCTACTTATTTTCTTTGGTTTAGTGTCGTTTGTTGCCGATATATTTTATCTTGAGATATTATACGTTGTATGTCTCTATTTGTAACTAGAAAAAACTCGTTGCAGCCCATTATTGATTATAGGGGAGATTTAACTTCGATCTGTGATTTTTTACTCCTCACATTGTGAGATTTTTCCACGTTAAAATTCTTGTGTGTTGTGCTTGCTTTATCTAATATACATATTTTATGCTTGCTAATTTTTCTATTGAAACACAAGAGGAAGAATAATAGATTTATAGAAATATTGTTCGTTCCTAGCAGTAAGGGCTACTCCTTTGTGGTTGTTGTTGCCACTCTACTGTTCTCGGCTATGATTGATACCATAGTAGTGCTTTATGTGACTCATTTGCATGCATACTTGAGACTAAGTATATATACATAGAATAAAAATGAAAAAAATAAGTATGTATATAACCAAAATGAAAATAAAAATAAAGAAGAAAAAAAAAAGTTACCTAGCTACCAAATATGTATACATATATATAAAGAAGAAAAAGGAAAATGAAAATGAAAAGAAAAAATAAGAATGGAAAAAATATAGAAGAAAAAGAATAACAAAAAAAAAAGAAAAACAAAGTACAATAATAATAAATTCTAAATAAAAAGGTCATATAAATAAACTATGTATAATCAAAATGATTAATGACACATTAATTTCATTATTTTGTAGTAATTCAGTTTAATACTATCAAACATTTTATATTGAATATTCATTTTCTGGCATAGAGTAAATATTTTTAAATTTTTAATGTATATAGAAATTATTTTCCTGTACATCCAAAATTTCCTATAATACGTAAAAAAAAAAAAAAGAAAAAAAGGAAAAGAACCAAAATAATTGAGGGCACGAACTGTGGCCGTTTCCGAAGGTTCAGAGGCCAAATTAGCTATACTACCGGCATTAATGAATTATTTTTGAAAATTATATATAATTTAGTATTTTTTATATATTAAAAAACTTAAAATATATTATATAAAATTTATAATTTTTTATGGTCGTGGCCACCTAGTCTCTTCTAGATTCGCCACTCTTTATGGTGTTTTGTACATAAATTTTCAAGAGAGTTATTATTTGGTCTTCATCACTTATTCAAGAGTTTCTTTTTTCTTTAAATTGTCTCTTATTAATTTTACTTGTATGTTTTTTACATACAAAACCATAATTTATTTCTCAAAAAAAAAAAAAAGTCACAATCCCAAGTAATTCAACACATCATTGTCCAATATTTCTCCATATGTCTATAAACTTGAAATATGGTATGAATGCGTTTAGAAATTTAAAAACTTTTATTTATTCATATTTAGAAAGTGAAACACATGATATCATATCATAGGTAGATAGTAGAAAACAAACTTTATATATTGATTATTTGATTTAGATTTCTTCGAAAGATTCAAGTTTGTAGTTGTCAGAATCCTCCTCGAGAAGTATAGCTTCAAATTTTCGCCAAGCCATTCGAGCAACGGTTGCCTCAAGATGGAGACGGTATCTTTTTTTGTTTCCATCCAGGTTTTGATACCATGCATTATATGTTTTGTTGTATATCCATAGTCTTGGATTCTCTATGCGGTATAGTTCAACTGCAACCCTTCCAAGTTCTTGCACCGAAGGCTCTTCCACATTAGAGACTGGAATCCACTCACTACTCATAGCGATCGATGATTTGTGATAGAAAATGAAAATAAAATTTAATGGTGTGTGATTTTTCTTCATTCAAGTAATTACAATTTATAGAAGTTTTCAACTAGAGGATTGATGTTTGAGAAGATAAAAGATGGCATTTAAGAAAATGGAAAAGAAAAAGATAGATAAAGGGCTCTCTCTTTTTCTTTTTCTTTTTTGAAAAGAAAAAAGATAAGTAAAGTTAACTTTAGTGAAATCATGTATAATTTATTTTATATATATATATATATAAAATTATATATATATGGTTAGTTTGAGGTTTAGTTTGAGTTTGGTTTTAGTTCAAAATTGAACATTTTTACCTTGATATTTCAATAATGCTCACTTTTCGTCTCTAAGTTTGAACTATAGTTCTAGTTTGATCTTTGTATTTTAAAATTGAACACTTATGTCTCTATCATTTCAATAATGCTCATTTTTAGTTATTGTGTTTTATTAGTTTATTTTTTATATTTATTTTTTTAAATAATTAAATTCACGTCAAATGCACAATAATAAATTTACCAATATATTAGAATTTAAAATTAGTTTAGTTAACATTACGCTATATATCTAGCAATTTTGTTATCTCATTAACTATAATTAAGTATTATTAAAATATCATGAGTAAAAATTATTCAATTTTGAAATATATGGACCAAATATAAATTAGATCTGCTAAAAATATAAATATTTTTTTCTAAATATAAGTTAATTTCAAAATTTAAATAATAATAGTAAAAAAAAAATGCAATAAAAAAGGCCAAGTAGATGGTTATTTAACCTAATTACTATTTGTTAGAATCACAAAAAAAATCATATTATAAAAGAAATGAAAATTTTTAGTTGCCCAAAGGCAACTTTTATATATATATATATATATAATTTATTTTTTTTATTTGATCAAATAAAATTAATAAAAATATTTCCTTTTTTAAATACAAAATTTGACCAAAATTAATAGCAAAATATATTTTTAGTCCTTTTGATAGAGGTTTAATTACATATGTAAAGCTCCCTAAAATGATGACTAGACTAATTTTAAATACTAATAAATTGATGAAATGGTTATAGTAATATTTGACATGAATTTTATTTTTAAAAGAAAATAGGTAAAAAAAATTAAAATAAAAGTACAAAAAAACTAAAAGTGAGCATTGTTGAATTGTAAGAATAAAAATGTTCAATTTGAAAACATAGTGAGCAAAAATGAATATTATTGAAATGTCACGAATAAAAGTGTTCGATTTCTAAACATAAGAACGAAGCTCAAACTAGTTCGAAATTTAGAATAAAAAAATGATTTTTTTTTAATTTCCATATATTACATTAAATAGATGGAAAAATGGATTTGACAATCTTTTAATCCAAAACACGTCAAGTATATTTGAATAAAACTACATTAGAATAAAAGTGAGGGGCTACTTGAATAGAAATATGTTCTTCGAATTCTTTTATTATTATTATTTTTTTTAATTTCGAGTACCTTTGACTACAATGTATGATACAGTTAAAAAAGAAAAGAGATTCTAATTGGTTAATGGACTAAAGTACTCAAACGATAAGCTCCATTTCTTTGTAAAACTGATTTGTAATGTTATATATGATTTTGTTCATGTATCTAATTTAATTATAAATAATTCTTTTAATTATTTTGTTGTTGATATTTTGAAACTTGTGCGTGTTTTTTTTCATTATATCATCAAAATAGATTTCAAATTTTTTTAATGCAAACCATTTAAATTAATTCAAATAACAAATAGCTATTATTTTTTAAGTTAGGCTTTGTTCGTAACCAATTGGATTTTTGGTTTTTGTTCTCAAACTGGGTCATGCAAGGTAAGAATCATCTATTTTTTGGGTAACCTAAAAGAACCACCACTAAAAATCTTCAGTGTTGTATTTGTTTTGGATAGAGAATTAAGAACAGAGTAAAGAGGGAAGAATGGATTGGTATAATCGAAGTATTAGTATAAGTGCGCTAGTTGTTGAGTAATTAACTTATTGCATGAAGATTGGTATTAATAATGATTGAGTGATAAGTTTGAAGTGAAATTTGTAGAGGCTTTAATGTGAGTTTAATAGAAGGATTGGATGAATGATTGAGAGTAATTGTTTACTACTAAGTACAAACAAGTAACTTATGACGAGCAGTCTTTTACTACTTTTGTTATACAAAAAACAAACATATATAACCTAATGAACTGAAAACATATAGATCATTTGATCGTATTGTTGGGAAAAACCTTCCCAGATTACTCATACACAAAAAGAATTTCTACTATACGAAAAATAGTTGTAATCACACAGAATTCACTCCTGAATTCTAATTACATATACAATCTCTTTAATTCTCGTTTTAGAGAGGTTGGAGCACGCCACTTATTTGCATCTTTTCGATATGGGACAATTCTCTAGAAATATTTTTCCAAAAACATAACAAATTCAATCTTGATGAAATATTTGAAGAATCCATGTTGGATGTTGGGATATTTGAGATCCTCAACAGACCCCCTCAAGATGGGGCCTTTTCGGGGCTCACCAATCTTGACTTGGATCTCAATTTCATTTTATTGGACCGATTACCCATTTGGGCTTAATGAGCTCTGATACCATGTTAGAAAGTGTGGCATCCATCTCAAAATCAATTGGCTATAAGAGGAGTAACCCACCTTGTGTTATATGTGGCTAAAGAACTTCCCACCTTAGGGATGTGGAATATTTGAGATCTTCAACACTTCCCCACTTTGACTTTCGCCCACCCAACACCCTTCTCACTCTCCCTCATCCATCACCGTCCCTCTGACCAATCCCATCCTAGTGTTTTCCAGCTAAGGGTGTAGAGGCCTTCCCAGCCATTGCTTTGCTGCAGGCATCAACCAGGGAGAAGAGGTCATCCCTCAGCCCTCCGATCTAGCACTCACTAGGCGGCAGCTAGATCCTTGCCCCATGGCGCCGGTTTCAAAGATTATAGGAAGGATTATATGGCAGATATCAATTATATTTTTTGTGATATAATTTGTTCTATATTACAAAAAAGCTCACCATAGGCTTCCGTGGAATAAATTTGACGTAAACGAATAGAAATTGATCTCGACCGTTATAACTTTTAACATATAGGTCACCAATGCCTCGAGTTAAATCATATAGGCTGACATATTATTTTATTAGAGAATGAATTTGAATAATTTAAATTGATTGATTAATTATGTTGAATATAATTGGAGTTTGAATTTAATTTATTAAACTTCCTTATATATATATATATATATATATTTATTTATTATATATATACATATTTTTTTTTTGATAAATTAATAAAAATGAATAATTTATATACTAGATAAATTAATCAAATAAATAATTATAGGATAGTTATTTATCAAATGAGAAATAATTAATATATTGAATAATTTAATTGGGTAAGATAATGATTAGATAATCATTTATTTAGATAGAAGATTAATTAATATATATTCTAGATATATTAATTGAATTAGTAATTATTATATAATTACGAATGAGTGGGTGAATTAATACTAGATATATTAAACGTACATCTATTTGGATGAATAATATATTAGATATATTATGAAATTGAGATTTATTGTATAAATTTCAATTAAAAAGAATTAAATCGATATATGAGATATATTGATATTTTTGAAAATCTCCCTCATAAATTGGGATAGAAATTTTGCCTCTCAGAAAAGTGGATAAGATTTTCGAAAGTCATCTAAAAGGAAAAGAGAAGAGAAAATATTTTAGGTAGAATTTTTTTTTATTAATTATTCCCAATATCTTTTAATATCAGATATCAAAAGATATGTTTTTTAGAAAATTGCACAAACCACCTCTAAAGTATGACGTTTGTAACAATTAACTCCCTAAGGAGCATTTGTTTGTAAAATTGTGGAGTATTTATTTTGAGTGTTTAGAAATGAGGAGTTATTTTGAGTGATTATAAAGAAGTGATTGTAATAATAGCTCGTTTGTATAAAGTTTTTGAAGAGTGATTATAAAATCTCGTTTATAAAATCTCCATAAACACTCCAAATAAACATCCCTTGAACTTTTATTTTGAGCAATTATCTCCCTTAAAGTTTGATAAATATTGCAATTGATCACATTATGCTAAATTTGAAGGATTTTTACGTGTGTTGTGAGGGTAGACTTGTCATATATAACTTTTATTTTTTATTAAAGAATACGTATTATTTTACTCTATTGTTACTAAAAAACTTACACAGAGAAAAATAAAAGTTCATCCTCAAATGAAGCTAATGTTCATTACCACGTGGTATAATTGAGGGTTCTATTTGCAAATCCCTTAGAAGCAGAAAGAGGTTCGGTTGAAGCTGCACAAACTTACACAATGTAATTTCTGTCTAGTTGAAGCTACTGCACTCTTTGAGTTTTGCCTAACCAACGTTGGAGCTTAAATCTATCTTGTGCCACATTTCTAACTCACTAGTGGTTCATAGATTTATTTAGAGGTCCTAGCTCTATATTCACTTACACACCAAGTGCTTTTCACCGCCTGCACAAGCTCCATTATGGAATTGTGAGCCATCTCAATCAACAAAATTATCGAAAAAAATATTTCATATAAACTAAAACTTATGGCTCATTTTATTTTTTTTTCTTGCTTCCTAAAATTTGAATCATTCCTTAGAATTCAAATCTACCAAAATTTGAAAGCTAAAATTGTTTGATTTATGATATATATATTTTTGTTAAGATTTACATAGAATATGAAATCATATATACAAAATTTAAGTAAATTTCAAAAAAATAAAATAAAAATAAAAATAATGGCCTAAATGATGCAAATTTCATCATAGTTACAACAACTAATTTGGCCCGATTAATGTTTTTTCTATTATTTTCTCAAATGTGTGCTTTTACGAAAAAAACAAAATTAAACATGTAACTTCAAATTGCCTATAATTTTGAATAATGTAATAAAAATATTATTTAATATTTGAAATACATATGCTTGTTAGAATTTCAAATCTCCGCCCCAAATTGCTTTGGAAATTAAAAAAAGAAAAAAACTCAAATGAAACCATTTAACAAAACTAATGTTAGCCAAATACTTATATTGATAAATGTATATTGGTACTAGATAGACGAGCGAGTCTCATAAAATTCTATAACTATGAAAAAAACTCCATCATTAAAATAAATGAATAAGTACTATTTTAACCGATAACAATCTATTAAATACGAAATTGAGAGTTCAAAGACCTGTTAAATCAATTATTAGACAACATAATGCTCGTTGCATTTGTGGGGATGGAGTTTTATTTTTCTTTGTGTAAGTTTCTTATGACTCGTTAAAATACCCTACCGAGTATGTGTGACTTGTTTAATGATTAGTTCAATAGAAGAAATAATTATGAAGCAGTTGAAGAAATGTTGATTGAATGCTCTTTACATTTGAAGGATACTGAAACATTATCTCTCGTATGTGAAAAAGAGAAAGTGAAGGATGGAAGATGCTTTCTAGCTTCAGTCGATGTGATGCATTAAGTTTAGGGGAAAAGAAAGGTCATCCAATGAAGCCATCTATTTTAGAACCACATACTATAAAATTGAAACCATTTTCAGAGCATTTGAAGTATGCTATGAGAAAGAGAAACTTTTCTTATCATCATTTCATCATTATTAGAGCCAGAAAATGAGAAGTTTATAAACCTGTTGCAACAGCACTATAATAGCCCGACCTTTCGCTCCCTATTCTTTTCAAGGTTAGTTTTGTAATTTTTGGCTTATCGGGAATCTCGGGAGGTGTGAAGACGAAATTTGAAAACTAGGAGTAAAATGGTCATTTTTAGCCATAGGGGCATTTTGGTAAATTTCCAGGGTTTTTTGTTCTTATATATAAAGCCAAAACCGACCTAATCATTAGGTTATTATTCTGCACAAAAATCAGCACTCCCGCCGACAAGGATCTCTGGAATTTTGTTCCCCCAGCTGCACCTCTGACAGGCCAATTATTGGCATCCGACAGCCGCCGAAAACCTAATCATTGACATCTGACACCCTCCCGACCGCCAATCATTGGCGTGGTTTTCTGTGCATCCGACAAACGACATGGCTGTCAGTGTAGTCAGGTCTCATGCTCCGTGCAGCCGCCAACAGCGCCACCGACAGCCGCATCAATTTCACCGTTCTCTGTGCTCGACAGCGCCGCCGACAAGTCAGCGAGGTTTTCCGTGCCGACCAGTCCGAAGCTGAGGATTTGTCGCTCGAACCTACTTTGTTGCCTGAGCCTGATTGCAGCCATTCCGTGTGTGCCACGTGTCCATGACCTATTGCGCCTTCACTCCGCGCGTCCGCTTCATGCGCCAACGACCGTTCCCCCACGCCGCCGTCAACTCGCTGAAAAATTTCCGAGTAGGGTTTTTTGGTATTTTCAACGTTCTTAGTCCAATTTTGATAGTTTCAAGGCCAAATTCTGACTGTTTCACCCTATTTTGACTAGTTAAACTTGGAAAACAGTCCCGGGACGCATAGTTCGAGCACTTTAAGGGAATTTAGTGATTTTTGGCAAAGGTAAAGGGATTTTACCGGTAACTTGTGAGTTCTATAATTAAGTAATTGCACGTGTAGGATAACTTAGAGGAATTTAGAAAATGTTGAGTGCCTTGCTTCCCAGATATTCATGTATTTGTGGATTGTCACTGTTTACTTATGTTATATATTTTATCTGGGTTGTTATGCATATATTTGATAAATCCACGAGCAGGTGACTCAATAGAAGGCCCGGGAGTGTCATTCTCTATCAGGGTAGCCCCGAATGTGTACAAATCATCTTGTGAGACTCGGGAGTAGCATATTCCTTCGGGATAGCCTCGGAGTCACCTTAACCATCCATTGAACGACGACAACTATATAAGTCCTATGAGACTCCTGTGTTTCCGTTACTCGTTCAGTCTCTGTTCCATAGTTATATGTATTATTTGTCTTAGTTGTGTTGATCCCGGTTAGGGATCCTTACTGAATTTTATAACTCACCCTGTTATTTTCTGTGGATTCCAATGGTACGCATGGACTCTACTAGGATGGCTGATCAGAGGGGCTGGAAAGACCATGGACTTGTGTCGTGTGACGTCGGGTTTAGAATGTTCTTTTCATTTGCATTACGAGAACTTATTTTCGCTGAACGATGTTTTCTCTACTTCTACTTGAACTCTTTATAAACTAGGTACCTGTTTCATGTGTTTTCGAATTACTGTTATTTTGTGTTAAATGAAGTATTTATTATCATGTTTTTCTGTGTCTTTAAGTATAACTTAAATCATGCATTTATGGTTGGTGTGGCCCTAGTATGGGCTGGGTCCTGCACTATCTAATGAGTGTAGCACTGCTTAACGAGTGAAGCATAGCAATCAGATCACCCTGCACTATCTAATGAGTGCAACACTGCTTACAACTCGCCACGTACCCTTAAGAGTGTGAAACATCATTTGTAACCCACATTGCACCCTTAAAAGAGTGAAATGCAGCTAACTACTCACGCTACACACTCAAATGTGTGAAACAATGGTAGCAACTCACCTTGCATTCTCAAATGAGTGAAGCACCATTAGCAACTTATCCTACACTCCCAAAGAAGTAACACACCCTTAACAACCCACTATCCATTCTTCAAAGACGTGAAACATCTTTACAAGTCACAATGCACTCACAAAGGATTGAAATAGCATCATCAACTCATCTTACACTTCTAAAGGAGTGAAACATCTTTAGCAACTCATCCTACAGTTCTAAAAGAGTGAAACATTTTTAGCAACTCACACTATACTCTCAACAGAGTGAAAACAACGGTAAGTTATCATGCACCCTCAAATGAGTCAAACATCTTTATTAACTTACTCAACACTTCCAAAGGAGTGGAACATCACTAGCACTTCATAGTGCTCTCCCTATAGAGTGAGACACCTCTAGCATCAGACTATACCCTCACAAGAGTGGAACATCACTAACAACTCATACATCTCTCACAAAAATGACAAAGCACCACTAACAATTCACAAATCACTATAAAATGACGTAACACAACTAAAAACTCACAGTAGTTTTATGTACATCCATGCAACAAAATAAGAATGTACTTAACATAGAAATATAACTACTTATAACATAACTAATTCATACTCATAACATAAGTAGATACTGAGTTCAAGCTAATCACATCATATATCATCCTTGCATAGATATCTCGACTCCAATGAGATTTTAGTTCATTTAAGCCTTAATTCTTTTCCCCAACTATTTTCAAATACACCCATGAAACGTTAATTACTGCTTAACTTCACAAGTAAAATGATGTCTTTAAGCCACATCATTAAGACTAGAGGATGAACGAAGCAGAGATCTTAAAACGAGTAATTAAAGGAACTAGAGGAAAGGTCATTGAACCTATAAGAAAGGATTGGTCCTTAGGCTAAAGATTGCTTTTTGGGCATACATGACCGTATTTAAAACTCCATTACGAATGTCCCCTTACATGTTAGTATTTGGAAAAGCTTGTCACCTACCGAAGAAGTTAGAGCACAAGGCATATTGGAAATTAAAGAAATTAAATTTATCACAATGGGTACTACAAGACATTTACAATTGCTAGAATTAAAAGAGCTTAGGAAATGAGCCTATGAAAATGATAAAATTTATAAGGATAAGCGAAGAAAAGGCATGAAAAATGTATAATGCCAAGGGCATTCTAGCCTGGACCATGAATTCTTCTCTACAACTCAAGACAAAAATTCTTTCTTGGAAAGCTTAGAACAAAATGGTATGGTCATATTAGAGTTGTTGACGTACATGATAATGGAACAATTGAGATCCAAAACATCAAACAAAGCAACACATTTTGTAATGGACAAAAATTAAAGCATTATTGGGACGAGAAATTCAGTATAGATGCACTGCTCTAAATTTAGCCAAGGATTAGAGCAGCTAGATGCAAAGGGCATTTACAGTACGATTTGCAAATGTCTATATCTTTTATATGTCTCATATTTAATTTATATTGTCTTTTCTTTTTCTTACATATTTAAAGTTTTAAAAAATCAATGCACTGCAGACAACATTAGTTTAAAATTGTGAAAAATGCAATACATGCAGCATTGAAATAACATATTCGATTGTTCAATTTTTTTTTTAAAAAAAACGTTGTTAGAGACTCTATGCACAAATCAATATAGGCGACAACAACTGGTTTACCCAATGGCTAAATTTTTGAAAAGCAACGAATGCAAAAATAGCCATTGGTGCAATGATAATGGATCAGACTTCAATGATAGCTGAGTGCAACAGTCATATTCTAACTAATCCAGCCAACTTAAGCCCCAAATCATCCAATTCAGGATTAGTTGCTTTCTGATCTTTTAAACTCTCTCAAAATCTCGAATTCATCTCAAATGTCCAATTCTTTCTTAAAATTTTTATCTTCAATCTCTTTTTAAATCGCCTCACACACAAGATCATAGGTAGCAACCGGTAAGAGAGTTGACTTTATTGTATCGAAGAAGAATAAATACATCCCTAACATCGAATTGGAGGAGGAGGAGAAGTATGTTTCTTTGATTTGAAGGAGAAAAGTGGAAACTTCACCATATGTGGTGTGCAATATAGATGCAGAGGGCATCCTAACAGAGACCAACATTTATGAATCAATGAACGTCATTCTAATCCAGATAATTCTTCCTAAAAACCTACAAGGATCGATATAGGTACTATTGTTATCGATAACAATTCAAAGAAACTAGAAAAACAACAACTTATTGAGAAATTTCAAGACTTTTGTGGAGAAGATGTTGGTGAGAAATGCATGCAATTTCTGCCGTCATTGAGTGAGACGTACCCAAGAATGAAAAAAAAAAAATTTGGGTAGAATACTCAACTACCGATGTGGGATGCATCATTAGAGTCTACCTCATTAAGTAGTAAAAAGGAGAATAAGGAAGAAGATGAAGATAGGGAAACGAATGAACTGACAGAAGAAGAAGCCATAACTAAAAGAAGCATTATACATGCCTGACCTATACAACGAGTTGAACAGAGTTGGAAGGTGAATATCGTGTAGAAGAAGACTTAGAAATAGAGTTGGAAGGGGAGGAGGAAGCTGAGAAGGAAAAACCCTCAAACCTACTAGGAAGGAGATTGAGAAGAGAAGAAAACACAACGACATTTCCCTATCATCAGGAATGTCCTCCCATCGAAAAAGCATAGGGACATTGTGGAAAAAAAACCTCAGATGATCAACTTAGTTTCGATAAAGGTAGAAGAAAAATTTGTCTCCCTGAAGATGAAAATATTCCTTTAGGAACACGGGTTCTCCACAGCCAGATTTCCAGTTGCGGTTGCCAACGCCCATTACGAGACAAATTATGATGATGTAGAAGATGAAAACAAATTCATTAATGATGACGACGACAATGATGTTCAAACTACTGAAGCATAAGTGTTGGATTATTTTTTATTTTATTGATTATCAATTTACTAAATGAGAATTACAAAAAACGTAATACTTCTAAAACTTGCAGGTTATCATTATGTCTTCTAGGTTGAGATCTGGGCAGACTCGATATTCCACAACATTGATATTGTTTCTGCTACTGTTGATAGGACGAATGAGTGTAGTGGTAAAAACATTTTATGAAAAATGTTATTATATATTATAATGCTCTTCTACTTGTACTCACATTTTTTAACAGGTAGTAGTAGCACCATTATTAGTAGACCATGAGGTCCTTCGAAGCTCAAGCTGTTAAACAAGCGAGTTGCCAAGGTAGGACGTATCACTGGGCAATTCAGTGAGAGAAATAAGAAGGTTGTTTGTAGCGAGGCTAATACACTAATCAACTAGATTGATGTACTGGTGAGACATGCATTTCTTGTACGTGCATGAGATTGGTGAGAGATCAGTGACACGACATTGAAATCAAGAAACAAAACCTCCTAGTAAAGTAACTTAGTACTTTAAAATTTTCAAGTATACTTTCATTTAACTATTCAATGCATTTAACGCATACTCATGTACATTTCACACCTCTACAGACTCATTTTGACCTAGATTTAAATAATCTGGTCGCCAGTCATTGATTGAGGAAGTGAAGCAAAAACGACTGAAAGATCATAGGTTCAAGCTATTCTAACACTATTGGTATGTTATATTAAACACTAAACTATTTCCTTTCATACTTAATGAAAATTAAGTTAACTCTTATCCCTTTTGTTTTAGTGAATTCCCTAAAGATGAATGACGCCATAGGCCTCACCACAGCGTAACTGATATCAATGATTGGCACTTTCTATACAATCGATAAGAGAATGAGGAATGAAACAAGAAACATGAAAGGGGAAAGAAAGCTCGAGGTGCTCTTCCATACAACCATCACGCTAGCCCACATTCAATCGTAAAGATAGTAGAAGATGTCTGCCTATGATTTCTTTCTATTAATGTCTTTCTAATTATGCTTAAAATTAATATATTGTGACTAACATATTTGTTATGATTGTGAATTTAGAGAGACGCAGCTAGAAGGAAAGCGATGGGTCCCATCGGCGTATTCAGGGTCGTGTGTTACAAAGAGCCATAAAATGAAAATGAGCATGGTTAGATTAACGAAGCAATAAAGGAAACACATGTAAGTTCTTTAATTATATAACATAAAGTAAATTAAGTTCTTTTAAGTTAATGTCACGTTGTTATTTATGTAAGAAAAGATGGTGAAAGTGTGAGAGATGAATTTGTTGCAGCTGGGCGCCTCTAACACAAGAAGTGGTATGTGAATCTGTGTTAGGCAGGCCCACGGCTGGGATTCGAGGCGCAACTTACTTTCCACCAGAAAAATGAAGAAGATCTTTATCCTTGTCTTCAAGAACTTATGCAGCCACTTCACAACATGATCAAGAGGTGAATGAGAGGCTAGCAATGTGACAATGGAGAATATGCGCCTATAAGAACAGGTGACTCAGTTGACTGAACAACAAGCGAGAATGAATGACACCTTAGCTGAGCTATTGAAGAGACTCGACGGCGGCACCAGATTGTCTAAGTAGAAAGGTATGTTTTTTATTTATAGTTAAATATTTTTTCAATTAAGTTGTGGTTATCTTGCAGCAAAGATAGACATAAATTTCAATGTCAAGTTTACAATTTTTGGCTATATTAAAAATACATTGTTATATTGTCGTGTTTTTTATAGAATTGTCTTATGAAGTTACAATTTATAAAAACAACAAAATCTAATGTTTCTTTGTTGTTTATTGCAAATATGGTGCATCAACGTGCTTGGATTACGAAGCTTCACCTCATATTGGTTATCGTGCATCGACATGCTTGGATTTCTTTGTATTTTATAACTTTTAGTGTTTATTTTTTTCGTGCTCTTTTGACTATAAAGTTTTATTTATGGCAACGATTTTGGTGAACATTAAACAAAAATTTAGTATATACTGAATGTCATTTTAGTGTTTATTAAATGATGTCTTTTGAACTTTACAATTGACAATTCAAAACCACCAAATCAATTCGAAAAAAATAGAAGCTCTAAGGCGATAGAGAGGTTGGTCGCCTTATGTGTGTTACCTATGGTGATGCAAATGTGTTCTCTAGACTTAGACAAATTAGGTGACGCTAGGATGTTCTGTCGCTTTAGATGGATAAGGCGATGTAAATATTTTTTGTTGCCTTAGGAGAACCTATTGCGACAAACGATGCTCTATCGCCAAAGAGCGCAAAAATGCGACAGACTGGTTGACTGTGTCACATAAGGCTAAAGCGAAGAGGATAAAGCGACGCAGTTGACAATGGAACAATTTTGTTGTTGAAGCTTTAAGCGACGGAATTGGCTATCTAAAGCGACAAAATCTTGCGTCTCCTTATGAGTCATTTCTTGTAGTGTGAGAGAATGACCAAAGGAAGAACTAACAAGACTTGCGGCTAATGGTCGCGCTCCGCTTAAAGTATTGAAGTGTTGCTGATTGAAGACACTTGAGAACTTACAAGCATTTTTTGCTCTTGTTCATACGAGATTCACTGCAAGATAGGAAAGCGAGACACGTGTATATGAACTTGAATTTGATTGATATGGTGTATATGGTTACAATCTCTAATTAGTTCCTCTGATTCTTTCTCTCGGGATGTGGACTTTGATAAGGTTGATCTGAGGGTTGTGAGCTTGTTCACAGACGGATGGTGATTGAATCTTCAAGCATAGGCGAAGAAACAATCGACTTGTTGAAGCCTCTATCGTTGAGAATTCTGAATTCTTATGTTTTATCTCTAAATTCTCTGACTCGCTGACTAATTTTGAAGGCTTATGAATCTGAATGGTTGAATGCTCTTAATTCTCTGACTAATGTTTGGTAGTCTTTAAGTCTTCAGTTAGCATTTCTGGTTCAATATCTCGATTTCCCGGCCGCCCTTTCAAACGAGGGAAAGCTCTCTATTTATAGAGTTCTATGGGCTTGTGGGCTTGGACTTCTATGAGCTTTTAGTGACTTGTGGGGAAAACCTACCATATCTTCTGAATTTTGTGAAAGAATGTTTCCATAAGGTTGAAGAGTTCAATAGGATAGAATCATCACACTCCTCTCAATTCACAATAGCAAGCAAGGACTGTAAGTTAAAAAAAGTGAATAGTATTTTAAATGACGTGATGAATGCCAAAATAGCACAATGGCAGAAATGGACAAACTTACTCAACAAAGTCAACAGTTAAAAGAAGAGGAGGAACGATTGGAAGCCCAGATTCAAGCAATAAGAACTAATCGTGAAGAGGTCTTGAAGTCAATTACCGAGAAAGAAGCTCATCTAGCTCAGCTAAAGCGTGACGAGTCTATTCATCGAGAAATTGAAAGCGAAATTGAAAATATTCCTGCCCTTTCTAATGCTGACATTAACAACTTGGCAATGTTATGCGAGATGCTAAGCGAAGCTCGACAGGAGCTAAAAGATTTCAAATGGGTTTCTTAACCGAGCTGCATCCTTTTTTTTTCCAGTATATTGATTTGATAGGAAGTCGTCTATTTTATCATTACCTCATTTGTACCTTGGTAATAAATAATCTCAAAGTTGTGAGAGAGAAAAAAAGAAATGGAAATTTTTTTTTCGGGCCAGATGTAGCTTGCATTTTATACTCATACGCCAAGGAGTATTACATTTTTTTATAATTTTTTTTAAGCATAAAACTTTTTTTAGAAACTTTCCATTAATGGGGCTGATTCGTAATCTGTCTTTATCCACGATCTTGTAAGCTCCATTAGTGTAAACTTCTTTGATAACATAGGGTTCATCCCATTTAGGTGTGAACTTATTTCCTATAGGTCGTGTTGTGATGATTAGTCTTCTAACAGCAAGAACTAGGACACCAACTTAAAACGAACAAGGCCTGATATTTTTGTCAAAAGCTTTAGTTATTCGTGCTTGATAACACTCTAATGCTTGCTGGGCTTCGAGTCTTTTCTCATCTAATGCGTCTAATTCTTGGAGACGCAGCGACACATTTTCTTCAAATGTTAAGCCTTCTTGTATGGCCATTCTACACGAAGGAATTTCTCTTTCTAAAAGAAGCACGACTTCAACTCCATAGACTAAGGAATATGGGGTGACCCTTGTAGGCGTGCGATACGTAGTGCGGTAAGCCTACAATGCTTCACAAATTCTTTCTTGCCAGTCCTTTTTGTCTTGGAGACTATCTTCTTCATGAAATTGCATAAGGTCTTGTTGAATGCCTCCGCTAATCCATTTGTTGCTGCATTATACAAGGATGACTAGTACTGTTTGAAGCAAAAATTTTCACACAACTTATCTATCATGCTATTAGAGAACTGCCTACCATTATCTGTTATAATGCAATGAGCAATTCCATAGTGATATATGATATGTGTGCGGATAAAATTTGCAATATGTTTTTTCTTTGCTTATCTTAAAGGGATGCGTCCACCTTGAAAAATAGTCAGTTGCAGCTAGGATGTATGAGTGACCCGCAGATGACTTTGGCGTTATAGGACCAACAAATGAAGTCCCCCAAGCTTCAAATGGCCATAAAGAAATAGTAGGGTGCAGAGGCTCTGACAGTTGATGTATGAAGTTTGCATGAAATTGACAAGTCACGCACTTTTTTGCATATTTCATTGCATCTCAGACCATAGTTGGCCACTAGTAGCCCATTCTTATTAATTAGAAGTGAAGTTTAGGACCGGATTGATGAACACCACAAATGCCTGCGTGCACCTCTTCCAATGCTTTACCTGATTCATCACCTCCCAAGCATCGTACAAGCAATCCATCATAGGAGCGTCGATAAAGAGTATCCTTATAATGGATAAATCGAGTAGATCTTCTTCGTACATATATGTTTTGCCTAGGATCAGTAGGAAGTTTCCCATGTTGAAGATAGTCGATAATAGGTTACCGCTAATCTTCATCCTCGATCACATAGACAGATATCATATTTATCTCTTGAAATTCATCTTTAATTATTGGCATAATCCATTTTTGGCAAAGTGAAACGTTGACAGCTTCCTCACTTGAAATTGTTAGTGAAGTAGCCAAATTTGCCACGCCATCCTCCTTTTTGTTTTCTAATCTTGGAATATGCTCTAAAATGATGCTGTCAAAATTCTTTAGTAATCGCTACATAGGTAAAATATGGCTTTAAATCATCATGCCTCATATCGTATTGAAGTGAAACTTGGTTTATAACTAATCTTGAATCTCTGAATACTTCTATATACTTTATGCCGATTTCAATGGTCATTTGGAGTCCAATAATTAAAGCTTGATACTCAGCGATATTATTTGATCATCTTCTCCCTTTTAGTTTTTCTCTTCTCTTCTAAATGTAAACAATGGAGATCCTACAACTTCAAGGTCAATCATGGTGGTTTTCACATATCAAAAATAAAGCTTCTGAATTCACAACTATGAGTCTCCAACACTTTTAAAATCCACAAAAACACATGGATCTTCAATGAGTTTTGCAAAAGCAAGAACATTCTTAGAGTTTGAAAAACAACAACAAGGCATGAAACTTTTCAATATCTT
>JBBMEG010045129.1:0-15919 GCA_037832605.1 Cyclanthera cordifolia | reverse complement strand
ATGATTTGGTCTAAAGTTCCTCCCAAGTTCATCTTACATACTACTCTCAAATATTTGTTCGACGAACTTTTCTTTTTATTCTCATTGCCATAGATTTATGCGATTTTTTTAGGTTTTTGGTTTAAAAGTGGTCAATTCATGATTTGGTCTAAAGTTCCTCCCAAGTTCATCTTACATACTACTCTCAAATATTTGTTCGACGAACTTTTCTTTTTTATTCTCATTGCCATAGATTTATGGGAGTTTTTTAGGTTTTTGGTTTAAAAGTGGTGAATTCATGATTTGGTCTAAAGTTCCTCCCAACTTCTTCTTACATAGTACTCTGAAATCTTTGTTCGACGAACTTTTCTTTTTTATTCTCATTGCCATAGATTTATGAGAGTGTTTTAGGTTTTTTGTTTAAAAGTATTTAATTCATGGTTTGGTCTAACTTTTGTCCCATGTTCTTCCTACACACTCCTATCAAATCCTTGTTAGACGAACTTTTCTTTTTTATTCTCATTGCCATAAATTTATGCGAGTTTTTTAGGTTTTTGGTTTAAAAGTGGTTAATTTATGATTTGGTATAGGGTTCGTCACAAGTTTCGCCTACACACTCCTCCTAACCCCTTGTTAGATAATCTTTCTTTTTTTTTATTCTCTTACCCATAGGTTTATGGGAGTTTTTTATGTTTTTGTGCTAAAAGTGGTTAGTTCATGATTGGGTAAAAAGTTCGTCGTACACACCCCCCTCAAATCCTTGTTCGACGAACTTTTCTTTTTTATTCTCATTGCCATAGATTTATGCGAGTTTTTTAGGTTTATGGTTTTAAAGTGCTTAATTCATGGTTTGGTCTAAAGTTCTGCCTACAGACTCCTCTCAAATCCTTGTTTGATGAACTTTTCTTTTTTATTCTCAATGCCATAGATTTATGCGAGTTTTTTAGGTTTTTGGTTTAAAAGTGGTTAATTCATGATTTGGTCTATAGTCCGTCCCAAGTTTGGCCTACACACTCCTCCTTAACCCTTGTTCAATAAACTCTTAATTTTTATTTTCTTAACCATAGATTTATGCGAGTTTTTTATCGTCTCAAGTTTGTCCTACACACTCTATCAAATCCTTGTTCGATGAACTTTTCTTCTTTTTTTCTTTATTCCATTGCTATCGATTTATGTGATTTTTTAGGTTTTTAATTTAAAAGTTGTAAATTCATGATTTATTCTAAAGTTCGTCCAAGTTCGTCCAACACACTTCTCCTAAACCTTTGTTCGATAAACTTTCATTTTTATTCTGTTACCCATAGATTTATACAAGTTTTTTAGGTTTTTAGTTTAAAAGTGGTTAATTCATGATTTGGTCTTCAGATCGTTCTATACACTCCCCTCAAATCCTTGTTCAACGAACTCTTATTTTTTTCTACTCATTGCCATAAATTTATGCGAGTTTTTTAGGTTTTTGGTTTAAAAGTGGTTAATTCATGATTTAGTCTAAAGTTCTTCCAAGTTCATCCTACACACTTCTCCTAAACCTTTCTTCGAAAAACTTTCATTTTTTATTCTCTTACGCATAGATTTATACAAGATTTTTAGGTTTTTAGTTTTAAAGGGGTTACTTCATGATTTAGTCTTAAGTTCATCCCAAGTTCGTCCTACACACTTCTCTCAAATCCTTGTTCGACGAATTTTTTATTTTTTCTTCTCATTGCCATAAATTTATGAGAGTTTATTAGGTTTTTTGTTTAAAAGTGGTTAATTCATGATTTGGTCTAAAGTTCGTCCCAAGTTCACCTGACTTTCCTATCAAATCCTTGTTAACGAATTTTTCTTTTTTATTCTCATTGCCATAAATTTATGCGAGTTTATTAGGTTTTTGGTTTAAAAGTGGTTAATTCATGATTTGGTCTAAAGTTCGTCCCAAGTTCGTCCTACGCACTCTTCCTAAACCCTTGTTTGATAAACTTTTCTTACCCATAGATTTATAAGAGTTTTTTAGGTTTTTTGTTTAAAAGTGGTTAATTGATGATTGGGTCTAAAGTTCGTCCCAACTTCGTCCTACATACTCTTCTCAAACCTTTGTTCGACGACCTCATCTTTTTTTTTTTCATTGCCATAGATTTACGCGAGTTTTTTAGGTTTTTGGTTTAAAAGTAGTTTACTCATGATGTAGTCTAGAGTTCCTCCCAAGTTCGGCCTACACACTCCTCTCAAATCCTTGTTCGACGAACTTTTCTTTTTATTCTCATTGCCAAAGGTTTATGCGAGTTTTTTAGGTGTTTGGTTTAAAAGTTGTTAATTCATGATTTGGTCTAAAGTTCATCCTACACACTCCTCTCAAACCCTTGTTCGACAAACTTTTCTTTTTTATTCTCATTGCCATATATTTATGCGAGTTTTTTAGGTTTTTGGTTTAAAAGTGGTTAATTCATGATTTGGTGTGTAGAGTTCGTCACAACTTCGGCCTAGACACTTCTCTTAAACACTTGTTTGATAATCTTTTATTTTTTATTCTCTTAGCCATAGATTTATGTGAGTTTTTTATTTTTTCTTACAAAAGTGGTTAAATCATAATTGGGTCTAAATTTCCTCTTACCCACTCCTCTCAAATCCTTGTTCGACGAACTTTTCTGTTTTATTCTCTTACACATAGATTTATGCGAGTTTTTTAGGTTTTTTGTTTAAAAGTGGTTAATTCATGATTTAGTCTAAAGTTCGTTCAAGTTCGTCCTAAAAACTTCTCCTAAACCTTTCTTCGATTAACTTTCATTTTTTATTCTCTTACCCATAGATTTAAAAGGGTTTTTTAGGTTTTTTGTTTAAAAGTGGTTAATTCATGATTGGGCCAAAGTTCGTCCGAACTTCGTCCCACATACTTCTCTCAAACCTTTTTTCGACGACCTTTTCTTTTTTATTTTCATTTCCATAGATTAATGCGAGTTTTTTAGGTTTTTGGTTTAAAAGTTGTTAATTCATGATTTGGTCTAGAGTTCTTCACAAGTTCGGCCTACACACTCCTCCTAAACCCTTGTTAGATAATCTTTTTTTTTTATTCTCTTACCCATAGATTTATGCGAGTTCTTTATGTTTCCGTTCAAAAGTGGTTAATTCATGATAGGGTCTAAAGTTTGTCCCAAGTCGTCCTACACACTCCTCTCAAATCTATGTACGACGAACTTTTCTTTTTTATTCTTATTGCTAAAGATTGATGCGAGTTTTTTAGGTTTTTGGTTTAAAAGTTGTAAATTCATGATTTGGTCTATAGTTCGTCACAAGTTCGGCCTACAAACTCCTTATAAACTCTTGTCAGATAATCTTTTATTTTTTATTCTATTACCCATAGATTTATGCGAGTTTTTTATGTTTTCGTTCAAAATTGGTTAATTCATGATTGTGTCTAAAGTTTGTCCCAAGTTCATCCTACACACTCCTCTCAAATCGTTGTTGGATGAACTTTTCTTTTTCATTCTCATTGCCAAAGATTTATGCGAGTTTTTTAGGTTTTTGGTTTAAAAGTTGTTAATTCATGATTTGGTCTAAAGCTCGTCCTACACACTTCTCTCAAATACATGTTTATCGAACTTTTCTTATTTATTCTCATTGCCATAGATTTATGTTAGTTTTTTAGATTTTTGGTTTAAAAGTCGTTAATTCATGATTTGGTCTAGAGTTTGTCTCAAGTTCGGCTTGGACACTCCTCCTAAACCATTGTTCGACAAACTTTTCTTTTTTATTCTCTTACCCATAGATTTATGTGAGTTTTTTATGTTTTCTTTCAAAAGTGGTTAATTCATGATTGGGTCTCAAGTTTGTCCGAAGTTCGTCCTACACACTCCTCTCAAATCCTTGTTGGATGAACTTTTCTTTTTTATTCTCATAGCCATAGATTTATGCGAGTTTTTTGAGTTTTTGGTTTAAAAGTGGTTAATTTTTTATTGTCTAAAGTTCATCCTACACACTTGTCTCAAATCCTTGCCATAGATTTATGCTAGGTTTTTAAGGTTTTTGGTTTAAAAGTGGTTTATTCATTATTTGGTGTAAAGTTCCTCCCAAGTTTGTCTTACACACTCCTCTCAAATCCTTGTTCGATGAACTTTTCTATTTTATTATCCTTGTCATAGATTTATACGAGTTTTTTAGGTTTTTGGTTTAAAAGTGGTTAATTCATGATTTGGTCGAGAGTTTGTCACAAGTTCGACCTACACACTCGTCCTAAACCCTTGTTAGATCATTTTTAATTTTTTTATTCTATTACTCATAGCTTTATGCGAGTTTTTTATGTTTTTGGTTTAAAAGTGGTTAATTCATGATTTGGTCTAGAGTTCGTCCCAAGTTCAGCCTAAATACTCCTCATAAACCGTTAATCGATAATCTTTTATTTTTTATTCTCTTAACCAAATATTTATGCGAGTTTTTTATGTTTTCTTACAAAAGTGGTTAATTCATAATTGGGTCAAAAGTTCGTCTAAAGTTCGTTCTACACACTCCTCTCAAATCCTTGTTCGACGAACTTTTCCTTTTTATTCTCATTGCCATAGATTTATTCGTGTTTTTTAGGTTTTTTGATTAAAAATGGTTAATTCATGATTTGGTCTAGAGTTTGTCACAAGTTCGATCTACACACTCCTCCTAAACCCTTGTTAGATAGTCCTTTTTTTTATTCTCTTACCTATAGATTTTTGGGAGTTTTTTAAGTTTTCATTCAAAAGAGGTTAATTCATGATTCGGTCTAGAGTTCATCCTAAGTTCGACCTACACACTCCTCTCAAATCCTTGTTCGACGAACTTTTCTTTTTTATTCTCATTGCAATAGATTTATGCGAGTTTTTTAGGTTTTTGGTTTAAAAGTTGTTCATTAATGATTTGGTTTAAAGTTCGTCCTACAGACTCCTCTCAAATCCTTGTTGGACGAACTTTTCTTTTTTATTTTCATACTGCAAAGATTTATGCGAGTTTTTTAGGTCTTTGGTTTGAAAGTGGTTAATTCATGATTTGGTCTAAAGTTCGTCCTAAGTTCGACCTACTCATTCCTTCTAAACTCTCGTTAGATAATCTTTTATTTTTTATTCTCTTACCCATAGAGTTTTGGAGTTTTTTAAGTTTTTGTTCAAAAGTGGTTAATTCATGATTGGGTCTAGAGTTCGTCCCAAGTTCGTCTTACACACTTCTCTCATATCCTTGTTGGACGAACTTTTCTTTTTTATTCTCATTGCCATAGATTTATGCGAGTTTTTTAGGTTTTTGGTTTAAAAGTTGTCAATTCATGATTTGGTCTAAAGTTCGTCACAAGTTGGACCTACACGCTCTTCATAAACCCTTGTTACATAATCTTTTATTTTTTATTCTCTTACCAAAAGATTTTTCGGAGTTTTTTATGTTTTCATTCAAAAGTGGTTAATTCATGATTGGGTCTAAAGTTTGTCCCAAGTTCGTCCTACACGGTCCTCTCAAATCCTTGTTCGAGGAACTTTTCTTTTTTATTCTCATTGCCATAGGTTTATGCGAGGTTTTTACGTTTGTTGTTTAAAAGTGGTTAATTCATGATTTAGTCTAATGTTCGTCCAAGTTCATCTTACACACTTCTCCAAAACTTTGTTTGATAAACTTTCATTTTTAATTCTCTTACCCAAGATTTATAAGAGTTTTCTAGGTTTTTTGTTTAAAAGTGGTTAATTCATGATTGGGTCTAAAGTTCGTCCCAACTTCGTCATACATTCTCCTCTCAAACCCTTGTTCGACGACCTTTTCTTTTTTATTTTCATTGCCATAGATTTATGCGAGTTTTTTAAGTTTTTGGTTTAAAAGTGGTTAATTCATGATTTGGTCTAGAGTTCGTCCAAGTTCGACCTAGACACTCCTACTAAACCCTTGTTCAAAAATCTTTTATTTGTTATTCTCTTACCCAAAAATTTATGCGAGTTTTTTTATGTTTTCTTACTAAAGTGGTTAATTCATAATTGGGTCTAAAGTTCGTCTCAAGTTCGTTCTACACACTCTACTCAAATCCTTTTTAGATGAACTTTTCTTTTTAATTTTCATTGCCATAGATTTATGCCAGTTTTTTCGGTTTTTTGTTTAAAAGTGTTTAATTCATGATTTAGTTTGAAGTTTGTCCAAGTTCGTCCTACACACTTCTTCTAAACCATTGTTTTATAAACTTTCATTTTTTATTCTCTTACCCATAGATTTATAAGAGTTTTTGAGGTTTTTTGTTTAAAAGTGGTGAATTCATGATTGGGTCTGAACTTCTTCCCAATTTCGTCCTACATACTTCTCTCAAACCCTTGTTGAACATACTTTTCTTTTTTATTTTCATTGTCGTAGATATATGCAAGTTTTTTAGGTTTTTGGTTTAATGGTGGTTAATTCATGATTTGGTCTAAAGTTTGTCACAAGTTCGGCCTACACACTCCTCCTAAATTGTTGTTAGATAACCATTTATTTTTTATTCTCTTCCCATAGATTTATGCGAGTTTTTTATGTTTTCGTTCAAAAGGTATTAATTCATGCTTGGGTCTAAAGTTCGTCCCAAGTTCGTCCTACACACTCCTTTCAAATCCTTGTTCGACGAACTTTTCTTTTTTATTCTCATTCCCATAGATTTATACGAGTTTTTTTATGATTTCTTACAAAAGTAGTTAATTCATAATTGTGTCTAAAGTCCGTCTCAAGTTCGTTCTACACATTCCTCTCAAATCCTTGTTCGACGAACTTTTCTTTTTTTAAGTTTGTCCTACACACTCCTCTCAAATCCTTGTTCGACAAAGTTTTCTTTTTTATTCTCATTGTCACAGATTTCTGCGAGTTTTTTAGGTTTTGGGTTTAAAAGTGGTTAATTCATTATTTGATCTAAATTTCATCCTACACACTTGTCTCATATCCTTATTCGACGAACTTTTCTTTTTTATTCTTATTGTCATAGATTTATGCGAGTTGTTTAGGTTTTTGATTTAAAAGTGGTTAATTCATGATTTGGTCTAGAGTCCGTTCTAAGTTCGGCCTTGACACTCCTCCTAAAGCCTTGTTCGATATTCTTTCATTTTTTATTCTCTTACCCAAAGTTTTATGCGAGTTTTTTATGTTTTCTTACAAAAGTGGTTAATTCATAATTAGGTATACAGTTCGTCTCAACTTCGTTCTACACAGTCCTCTCAAATCCTTGTTCGATGAACTTTGCTTTATTATTATCATTGCCATAGATTTATATGAGTTTTTTAGGTTTTTTATTTAAAAGTGGTTAATTCATGATTTAATTAAAAGTTCGTCCAAGTTCGTCCTACACACTTCTCCTAAACCTTTGTTCGATAAACTTTCATTTTTTATTTTCTTACCCAAAGATTTATAAGAGTTTTTTAGGTTTTTTGTTTAAAAGTGGTGAATTCATGATTGGGTCTGAAGTTCTTCCCAATTTCGTCCTACATACTCCTCTTGAACCCTTGTTCGACGAACTTTTCTTTTGTATTTTCATTGTCATAGATATATGCGAGTTTTTTAGGTTTTAGGTTTAATAGTGGTTAATTCATGATTTGGTCTAGAGTTCGTCGTAAGTTCGGCCTACAAACTCCTCCTAAACCCTTGTTAGATAATCTTTTATTTTTTATTCTCTTACTCATAGATTTATGCGAGTTTTTTATGTTTTCATTCAAAACTAGTTAATTCATGACTGGATCTAAAGTTCATCCCAAGTTCTTCCTACACACTCCTCTCAAATCCTTGTTCGACGAACTTTTCTTTTTTATTCTCATTGCCATAGATTTATGCGAGTTTTTTGAGTTTTTGGTTTAAAAGTGGTTAATTTATGATTTGGTCTAAAGTTCGTCGTACACACTACTCTCAAATTCTTATTAGACGAACTTTTCTTTTTTATTCTCATTACCATAGATTTATGCGCGTTTTTAAGGTTTTTGGTTTAACAGTGGTTAGTTCATGATTTGGTCTAGAGTTCATCACAAGTTTGGCCTACACAATCCTCCTAAACCAATCTTTTATTTTTTTATTCTCTTACTCATAGATTTATGCGAGTTTTTTATTTTTTCGTTTAAAATTGGTTTATTCATGATTGGGTTTAAATTTCGCCCCATGTTTGTCCTACACACTCCTCTCAAATCCTTGTTCGACAAACTTTTCTTTTTTATTCTTATTGTCATAGATTATGCGAGTTTTTTGAGTTTTTAGTTTAAAAGTTATTTATGATTTGGTCTAAAGTTCATCCTACACACTACTCTCAAATCCTTAATCTACGAACTTTTCTTTTTTATTCTCATTACCATAGATTTATGAGAGTTTTTAAGGTTTTTGGTTTAACAATGGTTAATTCATGATTTGGTCTAGAGTTCGTCACAAGTTCGGCCTACACAATCCTCCTAAAACCTTGTTAGATAATCTTTTATTTTTTATTCTCTTACCCAAAGATTTATGCGAGTTTATTATGTTTTCGTTCAAAAATGGTTAATACATGATTGGGTCTAAAGTTCATCCCAAGTTTGTCCTACACACTCCTCTCAAATCGTTGTTCGACGAACTTTTCTTTTTTATTCTCATTGCCATAGATTTATGCGAGTTTATTATGTTTTTGGTTTAAAAGTCGTAAATGCATGATTTGGTCTACTGTTCGTCAAAAGTTCGGCCTACACACTCCTCCTAAACTTGTTAGATAATCTTTTATTTTTTATTCTCTTACCCATAGATTTATGAGAGTTTTTTATGTTTTCGTTCAAAAGTGGTTAATTTATGATTTTTTCTATAGTTCTTCCCAAGTTCGTCCTACACGCTCCTCTCAAATCCTTATTCGATAAACTTTTCATTTTTATTCTCATTGCAATAGATTTATGCGAGTTTTTTAGGTTTTTTGTTTAAAATTGGTTAATTCATGATTCGGTCTAAAGTTCATCCCAACTTCGTCCTACACACTCATCTCAAATCCTTGTTCGACGAACTTTTCTTTTTTATTCTCATTGCCATAGATTTATGCGAGTTTTTTAGGTTTTTGGTTTAAAAGTGAACATTCATAATTGGGTCTAAAGTTTGTCTCAAGTTCGTTTTACACACACCTCTCAAATCTTTGTTGGACGAAATTTTCTTTTTAAAGTTCGTCCTACACACTCCTCTCAAATCCTTTTTCGACGAACTTTTCTTTTTTATTCTCATTGCCATGTGTTAGCGTTGGAATTTGGAACCTAGGTACTTGTTGGATTTGTATCCTTACAAATTCAACCTATCCCATTATAGTAGACTCGAACGCTTTTCGACCTTCTTCAACCTACTCGCTCAAGCGTCCCTTTCGAATGAGCAACTCTATAGACTCCTTCAAATCATAACAGTCTAAGGTATCTGATCGTGATCCCTATGAAATATGCAGTATTTCCCCTTATTTTGTTTGTTGGTCGCTGCTTTGAACTTCTTTGGCCATCTCAGCACCTCCTTAATTTAAATCTCCATCATGGCACCATTGTTAGAGTGTACTTCTCGAATTGACTGGGTGGTACCCCCTTCAGGTCGATCTTCTCTATCTTTACTGAGCGTTCCTCCGCCCTTCGCTTCCATGACTTCTTCTAGTCAAACTCACGACAACTTGTTAACTTCCCACGCTTCGGAATGGAACACTCTCCTTCAATGGCATCCACTTTTTAACATGGTATTAGAGCTCCAGGTTGTTGACCTCCAAATATTCCGAGGACCCAAACCTAGGGCAAAATACTTAAGCAGGTATTTCATGATCCCAACGAGTTGGATCTGACTCAAGCGAGTGAGCCAAAAATAGATATTATTTAGGTCCTATTCAACATATATATAAGATAGAGTGGACTACTCCTCTCATTGTCAATTGGTTTTGAGATGAATGCCCACACTTTCTAACATGGTATAAGAGCTCCAGATTCTTGACCTCCAAATATTCTGAGGACCCAAACCTAGGGAAAAATACTTAAGCAGGTATTTCATGATCCCAACGAGTTGGATCTGACTTAAGCGAGTGAGCCAAAAACAGGTATTATTTCGGTATGACCCCATCTTGAGGGGGCATGTTAGAGATTGTTGAAGATACTCACCTTGTGGCAAATGTCCCACATTGGTGAGGTGGAGGTTATTCAACATATATATAAGATAGAGTGGACTACTCCTCTCATTGTCAATTGGTTTTGAAAGGGATGCCCACATTTTCTAACAGAGCCTAACTCTAGTTTTCATCATATATTAGCATTTACTTTTTTGAATTGTGTTCTGGTGAAATTCTTCTTTATTCTTAGAATTCTTCTTGAATTGTGTTCTTGTGAAATTCTTCTTTATTCTTAGAATTCTTGAATTGAACTTACATTTCTTGTATAGTTGAATAATTTTCTTGAAAAAGTATAGTTGCTACCAATTTTGTTTTTTTCTTAACTTTTCAGAGGATGACAACTAAATTTGAGGTGGATCGTTTCAAAGGGAAAGGTGACTTTGGGCTATGGAAAATAAAGATGCTCGTCGTGCTCCAACAACAAAAAGTAGACTTCACAATTTTGGAAAAGAAGGATGTTCCTCTTAGCTTGACTGTTGATCAACTTTAGGAGATGGACAAGGTGGCGCATAGCTTGATTATTCTGCACCTTTCGGATTCGATCATTCGGCAAGTACGAGGAGAGAAGACGGCGTTCTCGCTATGGAAGAAGTTTGGGACAACATTCCAAAGTGCATCGGTGTCAAGTAAGATCTATCTTAAATCTAGATTCTTTAGTTTTAAAATGGAGAATAATAAAAGCATGAAAGAAAATCTAGATGAATTCCATGAGATAATTTCTGTAATGGAAAATATAGGAGAGGTCTTTTCTGATGAAAATCATGCGATTGTGTTAGTTAATGCTCTTCCCGATGCTTATAATGATGTTAAATAAACCATTAAATTTTGTAGGGATAGTTTAACTTGTGATGTTGTTCTTTTCTCGATAAAAGTAAAGGATCAAGAATTGAAAGAAAATAAAAAAGACAATTTCCGAGTCTTTGTATGTTAGAGGGAGATCCGAGAATAGGGATCATTACAACAATAATAAATATAGTGGTAAGAATCATGGTAGGTCCAAGTCTAGAGGAGTAAGTAATGTGAAATGCTACTATTGTCATAGAGGAGGCCATATAAAAAGTAATTGTCCGAAACTTACAAACAAATTTGGGTTGGAAAATGGAAAGAATGAGACAAGTGATGTAAATATTGGTGAGGAGTACAATGATGTGCTCATAGTTAGCACCACTTATGAGGATATGTCATAGATCTTAGATTCGGGATGTTCTTTCCATGTGACACCTAATAAGGACTGGCTTGTATACTTCAGAACTAGTGTAGGGAGTAGACTCACATTAGGTAATGACCAAATTTATATGGTAGAGGGTGAATGGACAATTAGGCTTAGACTTCATGATGGGAGTATTATGCTTCTAAATGGGGTAAGGTATGTACCGGCTTTAGAAGGAATTTAATATCTCTAGGTATGCTTGATCGGTTAGATTTCACCATTGGGATCAAGAATGGTGAAATGGTTATCATGAAGGACAATAGGGTAATATTGAAAGGTTTCCTAAATAATACGTTATACTCTCTAGAAAGTTCTTTTGGTGTATGCTTAAATTACCTAGGGTAAAGAAATTGACTTATCTAAATCTACTGTTGGCATAGAGGTTTGGGTCATGCTAGTGAACTAGGGATTAATGAGTTGACTAAACAACAATTTTTTCCCGATCTAAAAAGTGTTGACCTTGATATCTTTGAATATTATTTCTATGTGTACAATGGAGAAGTAGAGTTTAGTGGAGGTTGTCACTTTCTTTTGCATGAAATAGATTGTGTGTTTTCTATTTCGTGGAGTCAATATTCTAATATGTTTACTATTGATGGAGTTATATATTATGTGTTTGTGATTGATGTGTGTACAAGGAATGATTGTATTTATTTTTGTGAAAATAAATATCATTTTTTTAGTATACTTGTTAGGTGGATCAATCATGTAAAAATATTTTGTAACTCATTGGTAAAGTCGATTAGAATTGATTCTAGAACTTTGGGAGAGAGTTGGTATTATGAATGGTAGAAGAAGTCTTGAGGTTGTCACATGTTTAAATGCTCTATGTGAGTTTTGACATTGTAGTTTCCCCATTCTACCATTTATGTTTTGTGTTCACTAAGAAATGTGACTTTTCTTAGTTTCTCCTATGTTTATTGAGTATGAGCTATTAATTATGTGTTTTAAATCAAATGTTTCAATCCATATTAATAGAGTTGCTAGTTTGAACCTATTTTAGGTTTCATAGGAAAAAATTTGTCACCACCCTTTAACCCTTCTTCCTAAATCTATGTGAAATTTTAGATTTTTTGTAACCTCCTACTAGCTTCTTTTTTTTTTTTTTTCTTTCTTGTTTTTGTAAAAGAGAGTTGCTTAGTGGAGGTGGATGGTCTTAACCATCTTGTGAGTGTTGGTTGATTTAAATGGTAGTGACTTAATGTTGATTTTCCCTTATATGTTTAAATGCATCTCTATTTAATTTTCTTGCTTGTCCATGATGTGTTGTTCTTTGACTTTGTGTTAAAGATGTGAATATCTTCATTTCATTAAAAGATTGCATTATGTAGTTGATGCATGTTCTTTTGAAGTGGTGTTTGGCGTGTAGTATTTAGGCAAGGCAAATGTGAAATACAGATTAATATTATTAGAGGAATATGTTGTAAATAATTTGTATTTTGTCTCTAATTGTGTTGTGTGTCAAGGTTATTTTCTAAAACAAAGCATGCTTGAAAATATGTAATACTTGTTTGCATGTTTGCATTAAGTTTACTTTTGCATGTGTCAAAGTTTTTTTTTTTCTTGATTGTTTTAGAGAAAAATATTGATGAGGCTATGGTTTTGTAATGAACTTTGTGTTTATGCAATTATTTGTTTTGATATTGATTAGTTGATCTTTTTCTTTTAACTTGATTAATGAGAGTGTAATTAACATTATATTGTTGTGTTTATTTAAAGTAAAGCCAAGGTGGATATTGTTATAATTTTGTTGGCTTAAACTTTAAATATAACAACTTAAATAAATGTTAATTTGCTTAATTGAATTAAAATGTGTTTAGGTTAATTAAATACATTTTAAGTCAAGATTAATTAAAATAATCATTAACTAATTAAGGGATTAGTTGCAATAAGAGAGGAAAAGAAAGGAGGAGTCTTGGAGAAATTCTCCTCTTATTTGGAGATTGGCCGAAACCCACACCCAGAGACAGAAGGGAATTAGCGTCGGAGGGGCCTCCGTCGCCGTTGCCGCTAGGAAGAGAAACAACATCGGAGAAGGCCTCTATCGCCGACGCTTGCAGAATAGAAGAGACTCCGACGGAGAGGGGGTTTCTGTCGCTATTTCTCGCAGAGGAGAGACCCCGACGAAGGTGTCTCTGTCGCTGAAGCTATCTGTCGCCGAAGCTATCTGTCGCCGAATCTCACAGTAGCAGTTTTCAGATTGTTTGGGGCTGATTCGTTGGAGTTCAGATTCCATTTCGGTATTGTGATTATTGAAGATCAAGAATGGGTCATCTCTCAATTAAGTGTCTCTTAACATTTTTCCCTTATTTCTTGAAGTTGCATAAGCAATCTTTAGGACAATTTTATTAGTTATCGAATTGGCATCGTTTTGTACCGTATTTAGTTTGTATTATTGATTGATTATGTAATTGTGAACTTGTTCTCAACAAATCTTCTAATAAGATTGCTCACCTAGGCTACGTCTCAGGTGTACGTTGATGTAGGACTTACGTTCCGAACCACGTAACTCTCAATTTTGGTTTTTCTTCTATTTCTAGCAATTTTTCTTTCATTGATGCTTGAAAAATTTTACCAATTGAGTAAAACCAATTAGTAACACTTGTAAATTCAATATTTTGTTGTCATTAAAATCCACAAAATTGATATATGCTTAAGAAAGGTCGAATGGAAATAATTTCAACGAGGCTATTCAAAGCATGCGCGTATAAATAAATTTTAAGAGGAGAATGTATGTTGTTCTCTTAACCTATTTGTTTAGTCCTTCGTTTGTGTTGTAGTTGTTGATTACAACCAAGATAAGATCAATTGTTGGTTACAGTTAGACAAAAACAAGAAGTTTGGTGTACGATGACAGCCTGTAACGCTTTTCTGGGAAAAAAAACAAATATAATCAATTGTTTTGTCTAAAGAATTTTTGTCAGATTAGATTATAAAGCTCTTTAAAATGACATTTTGTAATGTGTTTTAATTGTTTTCACGTGTTTAATTATTATCAACATTGTTTATTTGTGTCTCCTTTCACAGGTTTTGTAAAAAATGCTAAATCTGAGCATATCTTGGCTTGTGGGGTTGCTGTTTGCAAAGAGTGAGATGAGAATTTTAATGGTAATAATGCTGGGATGTGGCTCTTGAGGATCAAAGTATGTTATTCCTTGATGATCCTTTATAATCAAACATATGCGAAAATGTATGTTCTCGATATTAACGCATTTCAAACACGTTCTTTTGACACCGTTCTTGATAAACATTTTTATCTGCTTTTCTTATGTGTACTTCTTTCAAAGAGTGTGTAGCTTTCCAAGTTTCTCTCAAATTTTGGTAAACTCTAAAATGGTTACACCTCCAATTTCCTTGAATTTGTTTCGAAAATTTAAATTTCGAAGCTTGCACGTTATTGAATTGGGACTATTTGATGGGAAGACAGTGTTTTCTCGAGCATCATAGCATTTATTGTTTATCATTGTGAATACATGTGGGTGCAATTTTATTTTTGAATCATAGTAGTGAGAATAGTTTGAAGAGAAAATTGCACCTTTCAATGAACAACATAGGATGTATCTTTATCTTTACTATCTTTTTTCAATTTCAGGCATTTACTAAAAGTAAGAAAGAAATGGGCAGCTAAAATGTCTCAATTAGAGGAAGAAGAAGAAGCAGTAGTTTCAATTTTGTAGAGAAAGAAAACGGCAGCTAAAGTTGGCTATTGAGAGAAGCTATGGTTTAGCACAAGCACATTGTAAATATTCTCAAGCTTTATTTGCTAATTCAACTTAAGCTTTGCTTGATTTAATTTTGTTGTAATTAATTGTGCAGCCACTAGTAGAAACAAGACTTTTAGTGACTGGCATATGCCGATACTAAAGATATTTGGTGTCGGTCAAACGACCGTCATTAATACCAGTGTCATTAAAGACATTTAGTGACGGGCAAAATCCGTCACCAAACATTTTTAGTGTCACACAGAAAGGACCGACACTAAAGAGCTTTAATGTCGGTCATGACCGACACCAAAGCCCATTTAGTGTCGGTCATGACCGACATTAAAGGTCCTTTATGTGTCGATTTTGACACCTTTAGTGTCGGTCATGACCGACACCAAAGTTCTTTCGTGTCCGTCAAAACCGACACCAAAGCCCTTTATTGGTGTCGGTTTCGACCGACACTAAAGACCTTTGGTGTCGGTCATTTATGTGTGACACTAATAACTTTTGGTGACGGTTTGAAGTGCCCGACATTAAAAAATACCTTTTTAATTTTTAAAAAACAGATTTTTATTGGTCACCACGTCGTATTGTGGGGCACCTTTTTCATTTAAACTTTTAGTTGTATTATAATACGTCACCATTTGTGACCGACATTAAAAGTATCAAAACTTGAATTAAAAAAAATCTAAGTGGTGGTTTGTCTATTTCAAGGCAAATAAGTAACAATGCCTTGAAAATTTCAGCAAACCACCCAATTAAATCATCTCTAAACTCAACAAGCATGATATAACTTCAACCTTAGTTAAATTAATTGAAATTTCGGTAGCATAACGGCGTAACTCTAAGATTACCAAAAAATTTATGCTAATCCTGTGAATTCCAGAAATGATATATATCAAGACTACTAATCAAAATCAACATTATAAGAGACATTGTCTCGCCAGAATGATTTGCAAAATAGATATATATATATAT